>APFE030805507.1:0-16410 GCA_000404065.3 Pinus taeda | reverse complement strand
TGGGAAATACGGTAATGAAGTCACATGCATGCTCATGGTAGTCATGCAAGAATCCATGTGTTTCGTCTTTATGGAGAGATGCATAAGATGTACTTAAGAACATTAAATACCATATAGCATAGGAAATATGGCTTGCCGCTATGAATAGCCTCCATAAGTTTCTCACTGAAAGGAATTAAGCCTCTCAACATTGTGGATAGGAGGTATGCAGACAAAAATGATGCACGAAACCAGAGCTTTTCTTCTTCCATTTTCAAAACATGGGAACTCTGGATGATCTCTTCTTTTGGGAAAAGGCTTCGCAAATTTTCCCTGTTCCAGAAGATCTATATGGTTCAAAAGTTGATGAGACCTTCCGGCAATCAATTCATTTTCTGTCATACAATTGTTCAACCATTACTGTAACTATAGGGTCCAGAGATTTCCTTAAAAGAGACCTCCGGAATGCATCTCTTACACTTTCCCTTAAGACCCCAATTCTTTCACTTGGCTTGGTGCTGCAACAAGGGAAGAAGGTATCAAAGTAAGGAACAATGGTCTCTTGTCTCCTGATGGGCTTGGAAACATGTATAAACATGGCATTTCCGACTACCAGTCAGCTCAAGTTCCACAGGCAGGAATCATTAATGAGGGACGGCAACAGCCAGAGACTGGTTTATTTCAGTTCTCGCACGCCAAGTCTGGCTTCCTTTATTTTGGATTTTGAAACAAAAGTCTCTACGCCTTCATCCAATGAGTTCAGTCTTACAACTTCCTGAATACAGTTATGCAAAATTTCATTTTTTACTTCTTGGCCAGCAAGGATTTGATCATCCGTCTTAAATAGATCTATGGCAGCAACCCAAAGGTCGTTGGGCGTAGAGGAATAGAATAAAGTATAAATTTGACGGAGCAATCTCTGTGATTTCCTGGCACCACAGACTAACACGGCCACAAGATCTTCCTGAGACGCGTTGTTCATTTTACCCCTATTGTCCACTTGAAACATGGCCATAGAGATGCTCTTATAAGCAACTGCGACGGTGTTGCTTACCAGCAAGCGCTACCCAATCCTTATTTCTTGGGTGGTGTAGAGTCTTCGGCAATGGCTGTCTTCGGTCATCTTGATCTCCACAGAACCCACGAAATCGGTCACTCTTGGAGGAGAAGATGCGCGTCCGAGCAGGTAGACTGAGATGTCATACTCACCATTCAGCGTTTGGGCCTACAGACTCTTGGCCTGGTAAAAGGCATCTTGTATTTCGTTCGTTTCGATTACTTTTCTCCACCAAATTACCACTATCTCAAAGATAAACAACATCATGAGAATGAGAGAGAAAATGAACAGAAGTTAATTAACCAACCAGATGATGTAGACTATTTTAGCAAGACACAGAAAATTCTGCTGGGGGAGTGCCTGATGAAACTTTTGGGTATGGATTGGCTCAGCTCCTCGGCCAGGCTGCTATATGAGCGGATACCAGAGGAGGGATATAAAAATATGTGCATGCCAGTTTGAAATCAAAATAAATTAATTTCAAAAAACTTGGGCGCCATTGCCCATTTGAAATAGTGAACGGGGAGGTTTGAAATGGTAAACAATGGCATTGAGATTAAAACTACATTAACCCACTGATGTGATAGAAGTACGAATTATGGCACTGTGTGGGTCAAAGCATTAATGTAGCCGCTGAAGTTGAAACCGTAAATGTTGCCGAAAAGACGATGGCCATGTATGGGTATGCATATGAAGAAGGCCATACACCAAGCATTAAATACCCTATAGCATAGGAAATATTGGTGGCCAAGTAAGATTGGTATATTGCAGTAAAAATTAAATTAAAAATAATATTTTAATTAATTTTTTATTAAATAAAAATTACAATTTTGGTTATAAAAATTTTGGTCAATGTAGTGTTTCACGAGGTTGTGTTTTTCCAATTGGGGTTGAGTTTTTTAATTTTTTTGTGATCTAGGGACATGGGACGAGAGGGTTGTTTCCCCACACTCCCAAAAAAACAGGGAACATGAGGAAACTTGAAAGGGGTTGTTTCCCTAGAATAATGTTTTTTTATGAAACAAAAAAATTGTAAATTTTTAATATTTGTTGACCGGTCGGGAAGGGTTTAAGTTAGGTTCATTTCACATTTCATTTTTTGTTTGGACTCCCAAAAAAGGGAAAACATTAGAAATTTTTTTTTATGAAACAAAAAATCGTAATTTTTAATATTTGTTGACCGATTGGAAAGGGTTTAAGTTATGTTCATTTTACATTTCATTTTTTGTTTGCACTCCCAAAAAACAGGGTACACGAGGAAACTTGAAAGGGCTCGTTTCTGTAGAAAAAATTCGCATTTTTTTTTATGAAACAAAAAAATTGTAATTTTTAATATTTGTTGACAGAACGAGAAGGGTTTACATTATGTTCATTTCACATTTCATTTTTTGTTTGCTCCTTCGTTGAACTGAACCTGGTCGCAATCACTAAGCAACCCTCTATCTCCTCCGTTGAAAGAAACGCTCCTGCCATCACCAAGCAACTTTCCATCACCAAGCAACTTTCTGTCTGCGCTTTCATTTTAAACATTTATAATTTTATAATTTATTTTCATTGTGCATTGTCATTAAGTTATTAGACTAGTAGTTACATTGTACAATTACAAACTTACATGTATGATGTATGATTATAATTTATATCATAATGATATTAATGATCATGTTTTTTTATTTTAAATTTGTTTCAATTATATGATTCAGCCATTTATATTTTATATTTATAAGTTTTTAAGACCGCAACGCTGCTTGTTTCCTAGCAGGAGGAGGGGAAGAAGCGAGAGGATTCCTTGGCTATTTCCTCCTTCAAGCGGGAGTATTCTGATCTTCGTGGCTGTTCGATACCTTCCGGAGGAGTTGTGAGAGTTGGTAGCAGATTTTTAGGTTGGCTATTCTGATATTTGTGCTCATGGTTTTCCTGCCAATTGATGAAGCTGAATGTTTGCAGGTAAGGCTTGTGGAGGCGTAGGAGTTAGGGTTTGATGGCATGTTGGCCATTTCGGTAATCTAGTATCTGTTATTGGGTTTCCAATCTCCCCGATTATTGGATTCATCGGCTATTTGTATAGTGACGAGTTTGTGCTCCAAGAGGCGAAGTGTTTTCGCCGGTTATTTTGGTGTTGGAGGTCGTTTCCCTGTATGTGATTCTCTTTCGTTTGACCTATTACTATCTCAGATATTGTAAATTATTTCCTGTAATGGGTTTCAACTCAGGTCCGTGTTGTGGTGAGCCCCATTTTGTCATTTATTGTGAGTGGGTTGTTAAAACGGATCTTCTGCACCCATATTTTGTTATTGGTATGACCATCTTCTCATTTTTGGTTCAGGGTTCCCAAGATTGCATCCTGCTCATTTTCTTGTTTCGGGGTTCCCAAAGTTACTGGAGAAGCGCCTAGCACGTTTTCTAAGATGTGGGGTTTCAAGTACTTGCCGTTTCCCTGGTTTTCCTGAAGGCCCCTGTCATCTGGCCATCGGCTATGCTATGTCTTTTTCGGAAGAAAAGATGTTTTTATTCATAAATTATGAGAAAGTTTACATATTTATGTTTTTTTAGGTTTCCATCAACATACCACAGAAGTATAGCCTATGATACTATCTTATTACATATCTAAAATGATGGAAGCCAGATCGATATCCAGAAGAGGTACCAAAATGCATATTAAACATTCCATTAACCTCTTACAAATAAAAACCAGATTCGATTAGTCGTACCAAAATACAGATTAAAACATTACAATAACCTATTACAAATAAAAACCAGATCAGATTAGAGTCGTACCAAAATACAGATTAAAACATTACAATAACCTATTACAAATAAAAACCAGATCAGATTAGCTATATAAAATATAAAAAAACACGACTAAAAGAAAAGTTGTTTCCCCAGAAAAAAGAAACCTGCTCTTACCATTAAACTCCTGCAAAATTAAAAAATATTCTTCCGAATATGTTTTTTTTCCTTGTCATCCGTTGAACCTGTGTTTTCAAATCATTTTCCCTGTATATCCATAATACTATTATAGTTTTTTAATGGATAAGAAACTTTAATTAAAAATGTATACATAATATTAGTATAGTTTTTTCTTGGATAAGAAACTTTAATTAAAAATGACATTGTTATCCTTGATCTTTATGTTATTTTCAAAGATAGTCTAATGAATCATATGTGGAAGGACTTTAAGTCCTCTCTTAAATAAAAGGCCAGCAATCATATTTTGCTTTCTATAGATGTGTTCAAAATTAATGTTTCCAAATAATTTAATCAAATCTCTAATTTGATCCATTTAATTAGTTAAAATAGGTGATTTGAATTTGTTATACTCTCTTACCCAATAGATAGCCCTTTTGTGTAATCATATACTTTGCTGCTTTCAAAAGCTCCTATATCTGAATTTTTCTACTGAAATATTCCATTTTTTTAAAAAGCGGAATAAATTTCCCTCTCTGGTTTTGGCTTATCGATACTCAGTGATATTCAAAATTTACATGAAGGTTTTCCTGTAGTATCATATTATGTAGGTTGGTTTTGGTAAGTTTTCTTTGTGTATTTATTATTATTTTTTTTTTTCCAGTACGAAAAAAGCTTAATATATATTATTATATAAAATAGATATATATGTAGCATATTTTTCAGATTTGCAAACAAAATATAAAGCCCATGATATCAATAATTTGCGAGAATCAAATACATTAAATCAAAAATAGATAACATAATATTCATAATACACTTCTATGGTCATTTTTTTAAACTGTTACTAAATGTGTCATGTTCTGTTGGTTTTGGATTAGATTTTTGTGCGTTTATTATTATTGTTTAGAATCTCTATTTATTTTTTTCAAATTGTTAATGAAGGTATCTTGGATTATATTTTTTGAATTTTTGTTGTGGTTTCAAATAACTTGGTGAAATCAAAGTGCCTTTTGGATTATTTTTTAAGGATTTTTTGTTATTGTTTGAGACAACATGTGTCGGTTTGTGTGTGAAAGGATTGTTGTTGAAATCTATAACTAGTATAAATAAAGCTTATATAAGATGTGCTGTATGCATTTTGATGGCCGGACCTGACTACATCAAAAGGTTACTTGGTCTGAGACCATACCAAATTTACAATGTTAATATCTCTGCTATGATTTTTTAACAAAATTATATATATATATATATATATGAGAGAGAGAAAGGAAGTAACCTTGGAAAGAGAAGTGAAGTCGAATAAAAATATATAATGCTGTAACCCAAACACAGGAATGCAACTATATGCCGTAATGACACTAGATGTCACTAAATTCGAAAGAAAACCAAATATTATAGCGCAGGAGAAGCAACGACGAAAGTCAATTTGATACATTGAATTTGAAAGCAACCTTAGTCTCTCAGAGAGAGAGAGAAAGGAGTGGTAGTGAAGCAGACCTCATCCAAATCTCACAACCCTCCATTTGCTGCACTGCAGACAACACAGTGGTGTGTCAGCAAAACAGGCGCGTGATGCAGGAGAGGATGAGGAAGATCGAGAATGCAATAAACATGAGGAGAGAAGCAACTCTTTGAGCAATCTACCAGAAGTTTGTTGCCTCCTGAAATACAGTTCTCCATCCGTAGGCGGATAAGAAGAGGATCCTCTAGTTTTGAAGCAACAGACGGACTAGAAATCGCGATGATCTTGGAGTCGTCTCCCATTGTTATGTAGGTTGAACTGCTGGACGTGATATTGAAGGAAAATTGCAGTCATTGCTGTGGAGGCAAGGCCGGACAAAATGAGCGGAATGTTGAAATATTAATAATTTCAACTGCGCGTATTAATTCCGGAAACTAGGCAGTTTTTTATCGCACCACCTTTCACGTTGAGTGGTATTTTGTGGGGAGGCTCTGAACACACCGACTAGTTGACGCGTGTCCACAGTACGGTTTTAAAACCACCATTTCCCGAGCCGGCAATGTTCATGCGATTTTGACCTATGGGGGATTGCCGTCAACCGCCCGATTAAATCAACGGACCTGCACCATTTAAACTTGACGTGAAGAATTTTTTTTTTGTTGACCGCCAGGTTTGTCAGTGAAAGGACAAGAAATTAATTTTCACCATGCCGAAGTAATAAATAAATTTATTATGATCATAGCTTTTTGGTAAAGTCCTTAAGTTTATTTTTTTTTACACGGCATGTAATATTGTAATGTTTTTTTTTATAGTCGTTTTTGTTAAAAAGTATGTAATGTTTTTTTGTTAGTTGTCCAATTGTGAAATGTAAAAAATGCACAGCAGTGCAAAGAAGTAAAACGAAAGGGGATTTCTTTTTTACAATAGTTTTGAGTACATGGAATATGCATCAACGTAAAGGAATTTTTGTTGAATGTAAAATGTGAAGGAGAATGTTTTTACAACAGTGAATGTAAAGAAATTTTACACACGGTAGTGTAAAATTTCTAAAAGAGACAGAGAATTATTTTTTTTGGAAGTTCTTGGTAAATCCCTCTTGCAGAGGAAGAATTTGTAACAGGTTGCTTTATTAATGAATACATAGTGTTTCCATGTGTGTTGAAAACTCTGTCTGCTCAGAAAAATTTAGCTTCCCTGTGGTAAGATCCTGTGGAGAAAACAAAGCATTGTTCTCTGTTCTTTTGTGTTTGAAATTACCAGAAATTTCCATCATGGTATCAAAGCTTCTCTAGGCTCTTTGAAGGTGTCAAAGAAGCTGAAGGAAGGATTTTCTTGCTGCAGCAGCTTCTCCAGCAGAGTGAAGACTTAGTCAAAAGAATCCAAGGTATTTCTCAAAGTTTTTTTTTTGTGTTACTGCTGAAGAAACAGTCAGGTGTTTTTAAATACACAGTCAAACATTTTGAAGCATAGTTTAAAGAGCAAGAATGGCTAGCACCAGCACTAGCATGGGTATGGGAAATACTTAGCTCCCACTATTTAATGGGAAAAACTATGACTATTGGGTAATAACCATGAGAGCCCTGTTTGCCTCACAAGATTTATGGGAATTTGTTGAGGATGGATTTGAAGAACCAGCAGATGAAAATGAGTTTAACAATTTAACTCAGGCAGAGAAAGAATGGTTGAAGAGCTATAAGAAGAAGGATTCTAAAGCCCTCCTCTTCTTATATCAAGTAGTGCATGAGAGTGTGTTTCCAAGGATAGCAGCAGCCAAGACATCCAAAGAAGCATGGCAAACTCTCAAGACAGCCTATCAAGGGATGGAGAAAGTGAAGACAACAAAACTACAGTTGCTGAAGAGAGATTTTGAGAATCTATGTATGAAGGAGTCAGACAATATTGACTCATTCTTCACACATGTGATTGGCTTGGTCACACAGATAAGGTCTCATGGAGAGATTCTTAAAGAAAGGAGGATTGTGGAGAAACTATTGAGAGTCCTACCCTCAAAGTTCGATGTGATTGTCACCACTATAGAAGAGACAAAGGATCTCACAAACTTCTCAATTGATGAACTACATGCATCATTGATAACACATGAGCAGAGATTGAGTAGGAATGAAAACTCATCTCTAGAACAAGCCTTTAAGACCCAGATGTCCTTTGGAAGAGGAAGAGGTCAAGGCAGAGGAAACAACAAAGGAAGAGGCAGAAGCCAGAACAGAGGTGGAAGGAACAGTCCAGCAAATGCTCAAGGAAGAGGCAGCGATTCAAATCAGAACCAAGGCCAAGGCAGCAACCAACAAGGAGGAAAACATCATGCTCAAGGACAAATGTATGAAAAATCCAATGCTCAATGCTATTATTGTAAAAAATATGGGCATTATGCCAGTGAATGTAGGAAGAAGCAGCATGATATGAGTAATAGACAAAATGCAAATGTTACTAGAGAGAACATCAGCCAAACTAATGTATTGTTAGCTTGTAACATGGCTGAAACAAACAGTGAATACATATGGTTTTTAGACTCAGGTTGCAGCAACCATATGACAGGAAATATAGCTCTCTTTTTTGTCCTAGATAAAAATATGAAATCAGAAGTCACACTAGGAACTGATAGCAAAATTTTTGTTATGGAAAAAGGGGAGGTAAAAATATTTACAAAGAAAGGAGAAAGGAAAACCATAGCAGATGTCTATTATGTCCCCGGAATGAGATGTAACCTCTTGAGTATTGGACAGCTTGTTCAAAAGGGTTACAATGTTTTCTTTGTGAATGATGTGTGTACTATCATGGATATAGCACCCAGCAAACGATGCATTGCTGAAGTGAAGATGACAAGGAACAGGATGTTCCCTCTCATGATCATGGCAGATTTGAAAAACAAAAATGAAATTGCAGCAGTTACCCAAGAGGCCTTCCAAAGCATCCCAAAGGATGAAAATTGGTTGTGGCACTTGAGATTTTGACATCTCAATTTTGGAGGTCTAAACTTGTTAAGCAGAAAAGGAATGGTGAAAGGATTACCATTGATAGAGAAACCTAACAGCCTATGTGAAGGTTGCATTTTGGGGAAACAACATAGAAAATTTTTTCCATCAGGGAAAAACATAAGGGCAAAGGCACCCTTAGAGATCATCCACTCAGATTTATGTAGACCGATGCAAGCTCCATCATTAGCAGGCAACCAATATTTCCTAACATTTATTGATGACTTTACAAGAAAAACTTGGGTATATTTTCTTAAAAACAAAAGTGAAGTGTTTGAGAAATTCCGAAATTTCAAGGCACTTGTGGAAAACCAAAGCGGGTTGCACATTAAAGTTTTGAGAACTGATAGAGGAGGTGAGTATATCTCCAAGGAATTCCTAAGATTTTGCAGAGAAAATGGAATTCACAAACAATTCACAGCTAGGTACACCCCACAGGAAAATGGAGTTGCTGAAAGGAAGAACATGACCATCATGGATATGGCGAGGAGCATGTTGAAGGCAAAGCATTTGCCAAATGATTATTGGGCTGAAGCTGTAAATTCTGTAGCATATATTTTGAATAGGTGTCCTACAAAAGCAGTGATGGATAGAGTGCTAGAAGAAGCGTGGAGTGGAAGAAAGCAAGGAGTCACCCACATGAGAGTTTTTGGATGTGTGGCCTATGCACACATTCCAGATCAGCTAAGGAGGAAGTTGGACAACAAATGGGAGAAATGTATCTTTATTGGATACAGTGAGGAATCCAAAGCCTACAGGTTGTATATCTCATCTACCAAGAAGTTTTTCGTCAGCAGAGATGTTCAATTCATTGAAGAGGAAGCTTGGAATGGAAGCATAGAGAAAACAGTGAATGTTAAAAAATGTTTGTCTCATGATGAAGATGAGGAGGAGGTGGCTGAAATACATCCCCAAATAGAAGTGCTAACACAAGGACAGCAAGGGACACCATTGAGGATAAATGAGAGTGCTTCTCCAAGCACACCACAAGGAAGAAATTCAAGTGCGTCTTCAAGCACTTGCACACCAAATGAAAGAGGTAAGAAGTAGAAACTTGAGTGACATTTATGATGAAGGAATGAATTCCTTATTTGCCTTGTATTGTCATGTTGATGATCCTATTCATTTCGAAGATGCAATCAAAGATAAGAAATGGATAGAGGCTATGGATGAGGAGATCAATGCCATAGAGAGAAACAAAACATGGGATTTGGTTGAGCTACCAAAAGGTAAAGAAGTCATTGGAGTTAAATGGGTCTATAAGACCAAGTGCAATGCTGAAGGCAAAATTGAAAGACACAAGGCAAGGCTGGTTGTCAAAGGGTACAAGCAGCAATATGGGAGAGATTATGAGGAAACTTTCGCACCGGTTGCAAGAATGGAAACCGTGAGAGTAGTGTTGTCCATAGCAGCACAAAACAAGTGGAAAGTTTACCAAATGGACGTGAAGTCAACATTCCTAAATGGAGTCTTAAATGAGGAGGTCTATATTGAACAACCTCTAGGATATGAGAAGAAAGGTGAAGAGCACAAAGTGTGCAAATTGAAGAAAGCTCTTTATGGGCTGAAGCAAGCGCCAAGAGCGTAGTACAGTAGGATAGATTTCTATCTACTGGAAAATGAGTTTGACAAATGTGAGGGAGAACCCACCATCTACATCAAAGAAAAGGATGGTAAGATTTTAATTGTTGTGTTATATGTTGATGATGTGATTTTTACAGGTAATGATGAATACCTCATTAAAAATTTCAAATCAGTCATGAAAGAAGAATTTGAAATGACTGATATGGGTTTGCTGAGATACTTCTTAGGAATAGAAGTAGATCAAAATGAAAATGGGATTTTTATCTCATAGGCAAAGTATGTAAATGAAGTGTTGGGCAGATTTAATATGCAAGACAGCAAGGCAACAGTCACTCCCACAGTAATGGGATTAAAACTCAGCAAAGATGACAGCAACAAGGATTTTGATCCTAGCTTGTACAAGAGCATAGTTGGCAGCCTCATGTTTTTAACTGCAACTAGGCCAGATATAATGTTTGTTGTTAGTTTGATTTCCAGATTCATGGAGAGGCCAAAGGAAGCACATTGGCAAGCAGAAAAAAGAATTTTGAGGTATGTTAAAGGTACAAAAAGATTTGGCATTTTATATACTTCTTCAGAAAGTTCAAATTTAGTTGGATACACTGATAGTGATTGGGCTAGAAGTGTAGATGACCGGAAAAGCACTTCCGGTTATGTCTTTCACATGGGTTTAGGAGCCATTTCATGGGCTTCTAAGAAACAGCCTATCGTGGCGTTGTCTACAGCAGAGGCAGAATATGTGGCAGCTACAACAGCAGCATGTCAAGCAGTTTGGATGAGAAGGATATTGAGGAGCTTAGGCCAAGAGCAGGCAAAAGCGACGGTGATTTTTTGTGACAATAGCTCAGCTATTGCATTATCAAAGAATTCAGTGTTTCATAAGAGAACGAAACACATTGACACAAGGTTTCACTACATCAGGGAATTTGTGAGCAATGGAGAAATTGTCTTAGAACATTGTAGGACTCAGGAACAGGTTGCAGACATTTTGACAAAGCCACTGGACCAGAAAAGCTTTGAGTTTTTAAGGAAATGTTTGGGTATGATTGAATGCCCAGCAGTTGAAATTAAAGGGGAGTGTTGAAATTGTAATTTCAACTGCAGTCTTTTCCTTGCGATGCGATGAGATCGCAGATCGCAAATCTCATGCAAGCTTGGAGCCTCCATTTTGTTCACTTGATTTCTGCGATTGCGATGGTGCGATGCGATCCGATCGCAAATCGCAAATCGCACCAATATAATAGTGTTCCATTTTTCCTCTAGCAGATTGTGTGCGATGAGATCCAATTGAAGTCAAATGATTGAAGTACAGGCCTGCAACAAATAAATTTGATGTGAAGTAAAAGTTTCTTTACCACCAGTTTTGTTAGTAAAACAGTAAACGTAATTTACTGTGGGTTGGTAAGTTTTGGTGAAGTCTTTAATTTTCCCATTTTCTATGAGCGGGAGTATGGGCACAAGTAAAAGTTGGTAAAAGCATTTAATTTTATTGTTTTTTATTTTACGGCAGCATGGCAAGTGAAAATGATGTAAGTTTTCTTTTGTTATCATATATATATATGTAATGTTTTCTTGTTAAGAATAGTGTGGAGCGCAGAACATACAAAGCAGTGTAAATGAAATGAAATGAAATTGTAATGGTTATGCACAGTAGTGCAGTGAATGTTTTGGTTTTGGAACTGCACTTGAAGGAGTCTCTTGGTGAATCCCTCTGGTTAAGAGGAAGATGCTCTTCAGCATAAATTGGTGAATCCCTCTGTCAAGAGGAAGACATTTTTGTAACAGTTGGTTTATTTTTAATGAATAGAAGTTCTTATATTTGTTGCTGAAACTTTATCTTTAGCAAGCTGAAATTCTGTCTGCTGCAAGATCCTGTGTTGTAAAACAGAGTATTATCCTCTGTTCAAATGATTTTTTTTTATTTTTCTGGAATTATGAGAAATTCCTAACAAAATATAAATCTCTGTGTTCACTTTGTTTTGTTTTTGGAATTTTAGCAGGAAAATTCCCAACATTGAACAAGGTGAAAGTGCAAGTTCCTGCCGTTGTGGGGATTCTTCAGCCCGCTTCTCCGAGGCAACAGAGGCGTTTGTAATGCCCCGCAGGCCACAACGGTGGCTCTGGCCTTGATGAACAAATGTCTATCCCCATTGCCCACAGTTGATTTCGCCACGACTCCGATTGCTTTTCTAGACTTTCCGCGTGTGCCTGCGCTGTGTAATATCCGCTCTGCGTGGCACCGGGTGAGGATAACGGCACCGGCTTGAGCAGCATCAACCAACCACATTTCGGAAGTCCCCTGTTTCATGCCCTTTCTACAGCCGAAGGTGCACCACCCGCAGTAGTGGTCAGGCGTTGCGTTTATAGGGATATTTCCCACATGGTATCCCAGCTTTTCACAGCGTGTTCGCAGTACAGTATTCTGGAAATTTTCATTATCGATTCCCGCTTGGACGCCGATTCGCTTACAGACCTCATCCATGGCTTCTCGGTATCTGTGGCTACCAAATAACGAAAGGTTGAGGTCTTCATTCCACTCACGGAGGACGTGCTCTGGAGTTCGTAATGATGCCGACCAGTTTATGGTGGATCCAGCGAATACAAGCATCCACTAATCGTCTGTTGTGAGTATCTTTCCCTCTTCATACAGCTCTCTTATTGCTTCTCGCTCAAGCAGCGACAAGTCTTGCCGGGCCATATAACCTCCTTTTTCCAGGATTACTACCTTGAATCCGGCCTTAGCTAACACTGCTGCTACCACTCCTCCACCAGATCCTGAACCGACAATAACTACGTCGCATTCCACGACATGGTCTCTTGATTTTACAGTTTCTGGGTGGCCTATAGAGGACGCGTCCTCTAATCTTAATCCGTAAGCCTTCAATGCCATGTTCAGATCTTCACTTGAGAGTTCAGACACATCTATTACAGAGCTCTCAAGTGGTTTGGGGGTGAGTGTGGCTCTCATGGCAACTGGATCAGGTCCACAATATCCAATAGCTTTCCAGAAAGGATTATGTCCACTCTCATTCACCTGTGAACAAAACAATGAAAAACCCTTGGCTAATTTTATCCAGATATGCGAGATATAAAGAATCCGGGATCTTACCCTGGTGAAATGGTTCCACGCAACGCTGTTCTTGAAGGCTTTGAAAATGGCCCTGAAGATTGAAAGATAACTTGTAGACCAGCTCTGAAGAACCTGCTCTCGTGCCTCTAAACTCAAATCTCCAAATCTCTTGACAAACGGAAATTCGCTCGCCAACGCCAGTTTGCCTGCAAGTAAAAACGTTCCCACGGGGGTGGATAGCATCCACAATATTTTCTTCACAATGCGCAATTGATCAGGTTGGAGAATTTCTTCCAACGTTTCTCCAACCTGCCAGTCACAATTGATATGCAACGATTTAAGTTAATAGTCGTGTAGACAAGAACCCGTCAACAATTTGAGAATTCCCCCTTTCTAAATTGAGCCAAATCTTCCATGATTTTTTTTTAATACTCAACTTTCTTCCGAAATTCCAGAAGGAACGAAAATTTACATTAAAAAACGCATACACATAAAATTGTGGGCAGGAGTAGGTTCAGGCTCACCTTTGAGGGGCTGCAGCAATTTTGTTGGGTATTTTTTTTGTTTGCAATGGGAAAATACCAAAACCACAAAATATAAAACACAGAGGCAATGCTCTGTTTCGTTTGCTCCAGGATCTTTTTGCACAGAGAAGTCTTTTTAAAAAAAATTACAGAGCACAGAGTATTCCACCACCATAAAATGATTTCTATTCATTAAACAAAAACACTTACATATTCATCCTCTTTTACTCAGAGGGATTCACCAAAACATTTTCACAAAAATTACTCAGCCTCCTATGAAATTTTACACCACCGTGTGTAAATATTTCATTTACATTCACTGGTGTGTGAAAACAAAATTACAGAGTTTTACACATTTACCTTTTCACCTGAGTGAAACAATTCATGGATTTCAACAAAACTATCCACTGGTTTTCTTCATTTACTTCTCCTCCTGCACTGCTGTGCAATCTTTACATTTCTTACATTACCAAGACAAAACATTTTTACTCTGCTGCTGCACTTTCTTTTTACATTACAAACCCAAAAGAAAATTCATGCACTTCTGTGCGTTCCTCCCCTGCAATACAAAATTAATCTATGGTCTCCATTCGCTGCTGCGAATCCTTGGTTTGTTGCGGGCCCTCTGTTTTTTTTTTACTTGCTACCGCGAACTGAGGTTCACATCCTCCCGTGTGCAATACACTCTTTTTTTTTACATTGAAGTCAACTCTATTACCATACATTTCGAAAATAATAAAAAACTTACATTAAATTTATGCCCATACTCCATATTAACTCGCCGTATTGAGAACATTGAAAAACATTACCAAACATGTCATAACAATAAACATAGGGTATGGGTTATAATAATACACCATGCAGTATTTAATTTTCAATAGGCCCGTATGTACTTTGGAAAATTTATCGGCGGTGAACCTTTCCTTGAATCGAACAGCGGAGAGAGAAGACTTTAATCGAACGGCGGAGGATGCATATCGGAAGACCCTTTCTCACGGTACTTTACACCAAAGTTGCACTGTGGTAAATCAACGGGTGTAAATGCTGGAGGTCATCGGACGAGGGAAAACAATATCGGAAGGGGTGAGTTGACTGAGCGTTATCGTCCGAAAAGTGTCAGGTGATGATGTCACGGCAGTCCACATGTCTGCGTCGGAGCCCCTTCGTACGGAAACCACTTTTTCCAAAGAGCAGTGCGATGGCTTCCTGGTGGTTTAGGTTTGCTGCTGGGTGGTTTTGACTTGGTACGGTGCGGTTGAATGCTGGCCCGCGTGCAGCAGTGGAATTACAAATTCAACACTCCCCTTTAATTTCACCTGCTGGGCATTCGGTCATACCCAGACACTTCCTCAAAAATTCAAAGCTTTTCTGATCCAATGGTTTTGTCAAGATGTCTGCAACCTGTTCATGAGTCCTGCAATGTTCTAGGACAATTTCTCCATTGTTCACCAATTATCTGATGTAGTGAAACCTTGTATCAATGTGCTTCGTTCTCTTATGAAACACTGAATTCTTTGACAATGCAATAGCTGAGCTATTGTCGCAAAAGATCACTGTCGCTTTTGCCTGCTCTTGGCCTAAGCTTCTCAACATCCTTCTCATCCAAACTGCTTGACATGCTACTGCTGTAGCTGCCACATATTCAGCCTCTGCTATAGACAATGCTACAATGGACTGCTTCTTAGAAGCCCATGAAATGGCTCCTGAACCCATATGGAAAACACAACCAGAAGTGCTCTTCCGATCATCAACACTTCCAGCCCAATCACTATCTGTGTATCCAACCAAATCTGAATGTTCTGAGACATTATATAAAATTCCAAACATTTTGGTACCTTTCACATACCTCAGAATTCTTTTTGCTCCTTGCCAATGTGCCTCCTTTGGCCTCTCCATGAATCTGGAAATTAAACTAACAGCATACATAATGTGAGGCCTAGTTGCTGTTAAATACATAAGGCTGCCTACAATACTCTTGTACAAACTAGGATCAAAATCCTTGCTGCTGTCCTCTCTGCTGAGTTTTAATCCCATCACTGTGGGAGTGATCGCTACCTTACATTCTTCCATGTTAAATCTGCTCAATACTTGATTTACATATCTTGCCTGTGAGATAAAAATTCCTTTTTCATTTTGATCTACTTCTATGCCTAAGAAGTATCTCAAGAACCCCATGTTAGTCATTTCAAATTCTTCTTTCATGACTGATTTAAAATTCTTAATGAGCTGATCATCATTACCTGTGAAAATAACATCATCAACATATAAGACAACAATTAAAATTTTACCATCTTTTTCTTTGATGTAGACGGTGGTTTCTCCTTCACACTTGTCGAATTCATTATCCAATAGATATGAATCTATTCTGTTGTACCATGCTCTTGGCGCTTGCTTCAGCCCATAAAGAGCTTTCTTCAATTTGCACACTTTGTGCTCTTCACCTTTCTTCTCATAGCCTAGAGGTTGTTCAACATAAACTTCTTCCTTTAACAATCTATTTAGGAATGCTGACTTCACGTCCATTTAGTAGACTTTCCATTTGTTTTGTGCTGCTATGGACAGCACTGCCCTCACGGTTTCCATCCTTGCAACCGGTGCGAAAGTCTCCTCATAATCTCTCCCATACTGCTACTTGTAGCCTTTAACAACCAGCCTTGCCTTGTGCCTTTCTATCTTGCCTTCAGCATTGCTCTTGGTCTTGTAAACCCATTTCACTCCAATGACTTCTTTACCTTTAGGTAGCTCAACCAAATCCCATGGTTTGTTTCTTTCTATGGCATTCATCTCCTCATCCATAGCTTCTATCCATTTCTTATCTTTAATTGCTTCCTCGAAAT
>APFE030805484.1:2846-15887 GCA_000404065.3 Pinus taeda | reverse complement strand
GGTTTCTAAATACTATGGTTTTCTTAAAATATAAACCCATAACTTCAACCTTACTACATCTTATGATGGACCCTTAAAAATAAAATTATTATACATACCTCATGGACACCTACCTGTAGTGCTTAGTATTTTGGCTTCCATGGTTTTTTGCAACGCTAGTGTACTTGTCATTGATCATTTTCCATCTTCATGCCCTTCTTTTAATGAGTCTCCAAAGATATTTCCATTCTTCTAATGGGACTTAGTTCTTCATGTATTCCTTCATGTTATAGTATGACTTCTTATGGAACTTCTTTTCCACAAAATATCAACATGGAGATTTTTTTCCCTGTTTAGTTCCATCACCTTTTAATAATGAATAAACAAATATTAGTATTATTGAAAGACTGATTGAGTCATGGAAAAAAATAATGATTAGTGCTTGCATTTTTTGTGCCAGTTTATGCCTTAGCCATAGTTTGTATGTATATATAGCATATACTTACCCAAATATAGTCTGAATCATATTCCTCGCTTGTCCTATTCTACCCTTCAATGATTTCAGATTTTCTTGTGTGTGATTAATGCCTTAACAAATTAGGTCAAGATATCCTTTTATAGTCTTCATGTCACTGCCTTTTGAGGTGATTTGTTGTCCTCCTGAGGCCGACTTGTTGTTATCATTTCGACTCGGTCCTGGAGGGTCATTTGACTCTATTTGACTCAAAAAAAATATTCTATGAAATATGTAACATGCCCAAATGGGTCTTTATGACAATGACTCAATGATTTTTGAGGTTACCAAGAGCTACATTTTCCTATGATGATTGCTACCAGTATGTATAGTTTTACTTCAGCTATGAGTTTTTTCTTCAATTTGAATGCTTACCATGATGCCTTCTTACTAAGACGCATCCAACCATGGAAATGGTATTCCATATTTTACTTTTTTCTTGCTATTAATCTATATTGTGAATAGTGTCTAAGGGTTTGTATAATTCCCTTCTTTCATCATGCCTTTCAATGGATGATCCCATCATACCTCATGGACACCTACCTGTAGTGTTTAGTATTTTGGTTTCCATGATTCTTTGCAGTGGTACTATACTTGTCATTGATCATTTTCCATATTCATGACTTTATTTTAACGATTCTTCATAGATATTTTCATTCTTATAATGGGACTTGCTTTTCATGTGTTACTTCAAGTTATAGTATGACTTCTCATGGAACTCCTTTTCTACAAAATATCAACATGGAGATTTGTTTGCCATTTTAGTTCCATCACGTTTTGAGAATGAATAAATGAATATTAGTCTTCTTGAAAGACTGGTTGAGGTATGGAGAAAAAGAATGATTGGTTCCTGCATTGTTTGTGCTAGCAAGTACCTTAGCCATAGTTTGTATATAATTATATTATATTATATATATATATATATATATATTTATAATATATATCTAGGTTTTGAATCATATGCCTTGCTTGTCCTATTCTACCCTTTGATTTAACATTTTCTTGTGTGTGATTGATGCCCTAACAAATTAGGTCAATCTATCCTTTTATAGTCTTCATGTCATTGCCTTTTGAGGTGACTTGTTGTCATCCTGAGGCCAACTTGTTGTTAGCATTTCAAAATCGGTCTTGGAGGGTCATTTGACTCAAGAAAAAAAATATTCTATGCAATAGGTAACATGCCCAAAAGGGCATTTACGACAATGACTCAATGACAAGTCCTAAGAGCTCACAACGGGAGCTTGATCTAGAATACAACTCCTTGAGCATGAAACCCATGCCCCAAGCATAAAAAAAAATGTATTTTTCCTTCTTTACATAAATTATATAAAATCATTTTTACATATGTCATTATGAAGACCGAACCTAGTTAAATATTTCAACCAACTTTATTCATCTAATTTTCCTTTTTTCATATTTTATTTTGTCCTTTCTATTCATCTATATTATGAATAGTGTCTTAAGGGTTTGTATAGTTCCCTTATTTCATCATGCCTTTCAATGGATCAACCCATCCATTTTTTTACTACTTGTACCTGCAATACTATTTTAGCAAGTAACCTATGAAAAATATGATACCAAAACATGATCTCAAGTTACTTTTATAGGGTTTTATGTAGTCAAGAGGTCATTCTAGGGTTTCTTAAATTCAAATCTTAGATCATACTCTTTTACCTTTATGTCATTCTAGAGTTTATCCCATACCTTAGAAAACTAACAAACTCTACAAATAAAATGATAGGGAACAAATACATTAAGATTAGGGTTTCTAAATAATAGGTGTTTTCTTAAAATATAGACCCATAAATTCAATCTTACTACATCTTATGATGGACCCTTAAAAATAAAATTATTATACATACCTCATGGAGACTGTTAAACACTCATGGGCAACCAGCATAATCTAAAGGATAAAACATGAGAGTGTAATTTTATTAACAAATGACATACATTTATAGTACAACATGTGACCATTGGGTTCCACATCCCAAGGTCTCTTGGACTACTTAGCCTATTCAGCTTCCACACTAACCCATTTAGGATTAAGTGTCCAACATTCCCCCCCTTAATCCGAAGGGTTATGTATGAGTCCAAGAAGAGAGCTGTAATACAAAATGTGCAAATATGCATGGTAGCACTAGGCTGAATTTTCTCTCTGAAATGTTGGTATAAAGGGCGGTGGTTTAAGGATGACCACCAACACTGGAATGCTTAGTGCAGTTCTCGGAACTCTTCCAAAACTAGCAAGAAGCTGAAGTCTTCTACTAGAGGAAGTGCTCCTATTGTTTTGAAGAAGGAAACCTTCAACCAATAAAGGGAGGTCTCACCCCGCAAAAAAGGGAGAACTTCAACCTGAAAAGTGAAGTCTCAACCTGTGATGGTTTAAGGATGACCAACAACTCTGGAATGCTTAATGCAATTCCTGGAACTCTTCCAAAACTGGAAAGAAGCTGTAGTCTTCTGCTAGAGGACGTGTTCTCAATTTTGTTCCTGGAATTATTCTGAAACTGGCAAGAAGCTGAAGTCTTCTGCTAGAGGAAGTGTCCCATATTACCAACTGAAGGCATGTTCAGGGGCATCTTTGTCTCTGGCTACAACTCTGAAACTGTTGTGACAGGTTGTGGCTCAGGCTCGCTTGATGTGACTCTGAAGCTTGTATATGACCATCATTCCCCCCCTGTCAGATACAAAGTGAGATGATGGAGAAAACTCAACTGCAAGATTGTTCAATACTCTAGAACAAGTTCTGACATGTGTTTGGAATATCTTCTTGGAAATTGATGCTCATTTCCAAGAAGCGATCCATCCAAGATGAATCTTTGTTCTTGCAGGAGGTTTGTTTTTGAAGCATATGTTTGAAGAATGACTGGTTTTATGACAGTGCTTACATGGATGAAGATAAAAATAGTGATCTTTCAAATGGCCAACTCGGTCACAGTGTTGGCATTTCACGATCTGTTTTTGTTGTTGTTGTTGTGGAAGATAGGCAGAGTCTGGAGCAGCTGGAGATGAACTGTCATGAGGAGTAGGTGAACTATCATGAATGAATCCAGCACTTTGAAATTGGATGGCCTTTGAGTAGTCTAGAATATGAAAGGACAAGTCCTTGTCATATCCAAGGCCAATTTTGTGCTTGTTGTGGACAAGCTATTCCCAAGGTCTGACAATGGGCTTGGGAAGTGCAGATTGAGTTTCTGCATCTGCATGTACAGCTGCTACTTTATTGGGTACTAAATCTGAATCAACTGTAACATTATTGACTTGCTTCTGATGGGTTGCAGTCTCAATGTTCTGAACATAAACATGTTCAGAATGAATCCTCTGTTTTAATTCTTCTTGTTGTAACTGAGATTCAAGCTGCAAAAAATCGATCTTTTCCTATGCATTTTGTAGACAGACCTGAATGTCTGTGAGAGAAACTTTGCTGACTTTTAATGTATCATGATTAGTAGACAATATCAGAGTTTTAAGGAACTGTAATACTTCACTGATTCTGGCCATTTTTCTTCAATGTCTAATTTACACCTTAAAAACTGATCACAACTACTACTCAATGCAGAAAAGTAATATCCACTCACAGTACACAGCAATATCCTTTATAAATGTTAGCAAATGATCATTTCTCAACATAAAAGATTACAATCAGCCCACTAAACTCTTTATGCAACGGTCGAATCAAGGAATCAATGCACTATAATGAGTTTTAATACCACAACTAGGGCAACAGCAACTGCAAACTTGCTTGGAACCTGGATTGAATATTGGTGTGAACACAAAAGTTGGAACCTTCAATGCATAACAAGGGTGATTCGTACAACAAAGAGACTAAAGGGAATTAGCCCCTTTCTGCACTATTGATTAGACCCAACTAGAAAGATTCTCAACCAACAATTTACACAAGTGGAAACACGACCTCTTTTAACTAGAACTTTTCCCAAAAAACCACAGAAAATACCTTATACAAATTAACCTCAATGTCATCTCTCAAATATACAAGTCTAGAATAAAGACCGCAAGGATTCAAGGCATCAATTTTAGTAGCCCTTAGCGCTATCATTAGCAGCAGTGAGATACTCGACTCAGTGCAATAAGATCAATTTGAAGGGTTCTTCGTCTTTAAAGATCAGCCATAAAGAAGCCCATGGACGTTGTCACTTTTCTCTTTTTATTTTTTTCTTTTTTTTTGAAAGGAAGCCAATGCTTTGATTATAATCTCTCTTTAAGATACAACCCTCTACATTTGGATGAGAATGAATTTACAGAGGAATGCAAAATACAGAGATTACATTGACATTGTGGGTTTGCTGTTTAATTTGCTGACCTTGATGCTATTTTTAACATTCGAGAAGCCGCTTCTCTAAAATCCATGAATCAGAAAAGAAATTTGTGGTGTAGATCATTCCATATTTTGAAAGATTAATTTTCCTGTAAACACCACCTACAAATTTGAAGAAATTGTTGTGTACATTAAAACCCTGATAGATAAAATGTTGTACACTCAACAAACTTCCTAAAGACCCTTCAAAGCGACCAGTCCAATGTATATTTTCACACCAGCAGTGTTTCAACAGTGGTAAAGAAATGCGAAGTAGTTATTCATTTTCTGGACCATCTTGATTATCATTTCCCTTATCGGTGGTTTGTTTACCTCCTTTGAGTGCATTCAACATTTTCAACTTAATACTCAAAAACTGATCAACGTAAATATATATATGGCAAGCAGATTAATGCTCAACATTTATTATATCATGATTCATGGACTAAACTTCCTGGAAAACTGTATTATTTATTAACTGACCACAAATGCTTATTTCATTGATCCACCTAAATTCTTGTTAAAGCAAGCACTCATTATTATAGATACCACGAGCAGAACTTTTATTCCACGCTCTGATTTTTATTTGCTGCCACACTCTGATACCTTTATTCTGTGCTCTGATTTTTATTTGCTGCCATAGTGTTTTCAACATAAACCCCTCGAATAGGAGTTAGGAATGATCGGCCACCGTAAGCAAGCCTGCTCAGCGCATATTGAAAGGAAACAAAATCTAGACAGGCAAAATGGAAATACGAACCAAAGGATCAGTCACTCATTCCAATCTCATAGCAAACGAACTCTAGCGTTCATACCAAGTGGTGAAGGAAATGCAGGTCCAGAATAGCCAAAGGGGTCTCCTTTAAATACTCCCTCAGATGCTCGTCTTCGCGCTTGTGGAACTGACCTGAACATGTTTAGTGCAAGGCTTGAAAAACCAGCTTCTGCTTCGGCTGAGAGAACCAGTCAATTTTGATCTTTGATGAAATACAGAAAAAGACGCACAAACACAAGAAGAGCAATGTTGTGATATGGAAACCGTCAGAGGTTATGTCAAAAAGGGATTTTATATGGAATCGTTGAGGATGTATTATCAAATGCAATGCTCAGGCATAAATCTCGACAAGTTGGTTTTTAGGATATTTTTGTGGGTACTCTGTTGGCTTCAATGTAGGCTAACTGCGGAAGTTTAGAGAATTTAAACCACTAAACTGCTATGTTCAAGGCAGTGTAAACCACTTTAGGTAGCCAAAGAGCAAAGAAAGTAATCCCAATGCTAAACAAGTGCACCGTGCAGAGATACGCAACCAGAAAAATAGAGACGAGGTAAATAGCTGATGGAGCAGTTATATCACCTTCGGATTCATGGAATTAAATACGATGAGCCAGTGAGAGACGATGATATTTCTGTGGCTTTGTGAAGTTTGGAGAAGATTTTTGATGTTGGAGCACAGGAGTAGATAAATTAGGCACTCAATTATTACCAGTGTGAAGAGAGCAGCAGCGTATAGGAGCAATTAGCATTGGAGCATTGTTAATACCTGCATGGAGATAGACTGCAGATCACTTAGTGATTTAGCGCACACTCGAAGAGATGTTTAACGTTATGTGAGAAAACGTTGACAATCCAAATGGAATATTGCAGAGGGAGCAACATTTATGGACAGTTGCCTTCTGGCAGGCAGAGAGCGCAGGAAAGGAATATGTACAGCCCAGGAAGTGCAGAGTGCGCAGTCAAGGAGTTACAATTAATTTTAGGAATTCTAAAAATAGGGTTGGAGAATTGACAGAGGTTGCAGCTAGAATTTAGATGAGAACATATTTATGAAATGCAGAAGTCATGGCCGAAATAACCTGCACATAAAGGCCATAAACCAAATGGCTCACAGTAATTATGCAGGGCAGGAATACGCCCGCTCTGATACCATGTTAAACACACATGGGCAACCAACATAATCTAAAGGATAAAACATGAGAGTGTAATTTTATTAACAAATGATTTACATTTATAGTACAACATGTGACCGTTGGGTTCCACATCCCAAGGTCTCTTGGACTACTTAGTCTATTCAACTTCCACACTAACCCATTTAGGATTAGGTGTCCAACAAAGACCTACCTATGGTGCTTAGTATTTTGGCTGCCATGATTCTTTGCAACGATATTGTACTTGTCATTGATCATTTTCCATTTTCATGACCTTGTTTTAACAAGTCTTCAGAGATATTTTCATTATTCTAATGGGACTTGCTTCTTCATGTGTTCCTTCAAGTTATAGTATGACTTATTATGGAACTTCTTTGCCACGAAATATCAACATCGATATTTTTTTGCCTGTCTAGTTCCATCACCTTTTAAGAATGAATAAATGAGTATTAGTCTTGTTGAAATCCTGATTGAGTTATGTAGAGCAAGAATGATTGGTGCCTACACATGTTGTGCCAACTGATGCCTTAGCCATAGTTTGTATGTATATATATAAATATACTTGCCCAAAGATAGTCTAAATCATATGCCTCACTTGTCCTGTTTTACCCTTCGTTGATTTCGGAGTTTCTTGTGTGTGATTGATGCCCCAACAAATTAGGTCGAGATCTTCTTTATAGTCTTCATGTAATTTTCTTTTGAGCTAAATTGTTGTTGTCCTGAGGCCGACTTGTTGTTAGCATTTTGACTTGGTCCTGGAAGGTCATTTGACTCTATTTGAGTCAAACAAAAATCTCCTATGCAATATATAACATGACCAAATGGGTCTTTATGGAAATGACTCAATGACAAATCCTAAGAGCTCACAATGGGAGCTTCATCTAGAATATAATTCCTTGAGCATGAAAACCATGTGTCAAGCATAAAAAAAATAATTTTATTTTTACTTCCTTACATAAATTACATAATATCATGATTACATATGTCATTATGAAGATTGAACGTAGTTACATACTTCAACATTATTCATCTATTATTCCATCTTATTATTTATATTTGTACCTTGCAGGATGTTTCTAGGGTGACTCCAACAAGCATACAATATGTTGGTATATAGGGTCATGTTATGCCCTCTACACCTAGACCAAAACTCCATAACATGCCATCTACATCAAATACTAATGTTCCTAGTATCCCTGTTGAATTGCACATGCATGTCCCTCTTAGGAGTACATCAGAATTAATATATAATCCATCAAATGTGGGTTCAATTAGAATTATCCCACCAAGACTGGAACAAGCTTCTTTGAGGAGTCTCATAGATTCACAATCAAGAATGTTAAGGCTCCTACCATCTATTCCTAAAAATGTTCAAATCAAACAAGAAATACTTGAACAAATTCAGTTATGGGAAATGGCATTGTTGGAGAGTGCAACACCTACCTTAGATGAGCAGGTAAAATTATTTTAATTTTTTATAATCTCGTTTGTTACGTTTAGGATAATTATTTTAGAAATGAAAATAGTTTCATATTTTGGTTGGGTTCTTAACAGTTCCACAATTTCATTGTAAATGCATGAAAAAGGTCACAATGTGCCTAATGTACCTATAAGGTCATCTACCTAAACCCCCAAGACTACTAAAATATCATCAGTAACTAAAAAAGGAATGCAAGAAGTTACAATCTTTCTCACTTCAAAAGGAAATTTCTTGAAGGATGAAATGGGGCTAAAATTTTATCACTTCATTTTTTGTCGTGTAGAAAAACTGTTTAACAATAGCATCCAAATGGATTGGAGAAAGCAAACCAATGCTAAAAACGAATAACTATTTAAAGATTTCATAATAGAATTTGATAATCCTAGCTTTGAAAAGGAAATTATCCTATATATTGCACGTAAATACATTTTCTCAAAAAGAGACAATTTAAGGTCAAAGTTGATAAAAAACTTGATGTATCCATGTCCAGCTTGGATCACAGACCAAGTGGCATGGGATGAGCTTATTAAAGATGCCAATTTTAAGAGCAAGGTCCAAAATAATCCAAACTATAGGCCATATGCACAAGGAGGAGGTAAGAGATGCCTTCGAGATACAATGAAACTAACCCAAGCTAGGTTTTCAAGAATTGGATCTCATAAATTAGGGTTTGGTGGATATAATAGCATTCGTGGTGACATGGTAAGAGAATATTTTCATCTATTATATTTTCTATTTTAGGGAAAATAACCATGGCCATGCTCAGTTAATTGTATCTTATTAGTTATTATACCTTATAAATATGATTATCTTTCTTAATGTAGGTTCACCAATTTCAAAATAAAGCTTCAGAGGAAGACTTAAAATATGCTTTATTACATGGCTCCCAAGGTCTTCGACAACACATGATAGATTGAGGGGAAAAATTAATTACTGGTTATGAATCTAAGGTTATTTGTTTATAATATTTTATGAATTATGCAATAATTTAATTGGAGGTATAATGTTATTTTAACAAGTTAAATTGTGTTGTGTATAGGAATCCCGACAATCAAAATCATTACGTGAAACATCTGAGAGTGAGCATGAGGAGGAGATACAAGCACATGATGAATTGTTTGTTGCACACAACCATTCAATTGTGATTCCCGAACCTTGGTAGGAAACCATTGTTGAATTTCAGTGAATGGGAGACATAAATAATGAGGAGGGTGTTCAATGTGATGAGCATTCCACACCCACAGTTAGAGTAGTGTATTATAGAAAGAGGAAAAAAAGCATTGATATGTGTTAAATTTTAATAACTTGAATGTGCATTGCTCCATCTTCCAAGGAGTGCACTAGGTTGTGAGCGTACAAACATAAACTAATTCTATATGGAAAAGAAAAAAACTGGAGATACTTTGTTTTTTTAACTTTGTGGAACAAAACAAATTTTGAAGGTACTTTGTTTTTTGAAGGTACTTTGTTTTCCCGGAACACTATTTTTATGTGAGTGTCACAGAAAAAAAATAAAATAAAAATAAAATAAATAAAAAATTGCCTTGACTTTAGATGATGAATTAAATATATTGTGAGTTTGGGTTAGCAATATTTGTCTTCAATGACACTCCTACAGCGTCAATCTTCTAGATTGTATAGCTTTGTACACTTATTACTGTTCATAATTGAAGATTTTTTTGTCAAGAATTATATATTAGATCAGACATGTTTTGAGTTTAATGTTTACTATTGTGTTTTTGTTTCCAAGAGGAAGCCCAACCATCATGTTAGGTAGGGATTCTAACTTAATTCTTACTATTCTTGTTTCCAAGAGGAAGACCAACCATCATGTTAGGGAGGGATTCTAATTTAATGCTTACTGTTTGTGTTTCCGAGAGGAAGCCCAACCATCATGATAGAGAGGGATTCAAGAAGACAAGCAATGTGGCATAGGTTTTACCAAAGCATCAGGCCAACCCAAATGGGCTTGTCCCTTAACATACTTACTTACTTCTAATTTCTCACTTATACAATTTGCATACATATTTTATTTTCTAATATAGAAACCACCTAATTGTTGGTCGCGATAGGATGAAAACTCCTAGTATAGGTTGCTTTGGGGGTTCTTAGGTATAGTCCATACCGTAATACGCTAAGAATCAAACTAGGATAGACCAATCTACTGCTAGACCATAGTCAAAACGACCATACAATTTTAATATATTAACCATACACCTATCAATTTTAAATGTTGTATTTAGCTTTAAGATGGATTTTCTATCTCTCCTTGTCATGAAGGTGGCTTTCAGACCATTTATTGGACAATGGGCAATACCAGTCCAAGAATGGGTCTGTATATCAAAATTAATTTCCATGTCTAAGTGGAGTTAACAACTTTCTTGTGTAGATATGTCTTCAATTGCTTTCATTGAACCAATGCTTGTCATTGGATTTAGAGAAAAAGTTGTAAATAAGGATATGGTAACTAGGCCCTTGTCTGATGTTGATCGTATAAAGGAACTAACCTCTTCTTCATACCATTCTTCAGATATCCTATTTGAGACTAAAGAGGTTCTCTTTCTTGACACACTATTATCGGGGTCTATATGTTGTACTAGTAGCTTATATTTATGCCTTATATTTTGGAACTTTGTTCTAGTCTAGAATTATGTAAAGTGACCCAACAGACATAAAGTATTTGGTTTTCCAATCTAGTTATATGCCATCAATAGTTTGTTTAAAGTAGATGGACATTTTTTTCCTATCAACCTTGCCCATTTTTACCACTTTCTAGATTGTTTCTATTAGCATGCTTGTGAATAATCACTAGCCACATGCAATGTTCTTCTAGTCATGCTTTTATTTTGAAAAACACAATTTGATAAAGATCAACATATACTAGTTTTTTTTTTTTTTTCTTCCAAGAAAACAAACTTTGTATTTGATATTTATAAAATAGAAATCAAAATATGCATAAACTTTCCTTTCTTCTCTCATTCAGTTTTAGATATATTTTAGCCTAGACTCCTAGGACATATTGCAGTCTTCTTTCATGACAAAAATGGTTCTTTATGGTCTCTCAAGAGAGCAATGACATATACATACTCAATTTTTTCTGGTATGGACTAAAAACATGACTGACCTGAGCAACACAGAAGCTTCTCTAAAAATAAATAGAAAGTGAACATATCATTAAAAGAAAGGCCTATACTTTTTGGCAAAAGGGGCATTTCCCCTGAATTCGTGTTCAGACAGAGATCCTTTGAGCAAGGAAATAGTTTCTTTGGATAGTAGGTCTACTTTGGATTTGAATTTTCTGGAGATGTGAGCAAGAAAAAGAAACTTCTTGAAAATTATTTTTTACCTCCAATGATTTTTTCATTTTGGGATGTAAGGCCAGGTTTGAAATTTGGCTTCTGCCATTTTCCCAAAGCATCAAAGGTTTTGAGTCCATTAGCACCTATAACCCGCTAACACATTTTTCAACAACTACTTTCATTAGAATCCACAAAGCATAAAATTCATCTTTGTTGTTAGTTTCTTGACCTGCTCCATCAGCATGTACCTTCAAAGGAACCTTAGGGCATTGTAAAGTCAATATTCAGTTTCTTTAATCTTCTTGTATCCTTCTGCTTGGGTGGCTTCCAAACTTCTCCATAAAAGAACCTTATTTGATGAGTGACCAAACCCATCAACATCTCCTTTCCTGTAAAGATGATCATATATCTAGCTAACCATACCACACACAAGACATGGTAGGGTAAAGTTTGGTTGGCATAAACAGATCCATTTGAAATCCAAAATTCAAAGCATTTCAATTGAGAGGGTTTAGCCCAAGGGATTGTAATTTTAATACTATGGAGAGAATTTTTGATAACATATTTGGTAAAAGAATAGTTATATCCCAAGGAATTACAACCTTTGTACTGTGCTGAACATCTCTCCAAACAGATTTTGTAAAGGAATAGTTTACACTAATATCATACACAGATTCATTTACTTCCTTATAAAGAATGCACTCGCCAATCCGTATCCAATTCCATATTTTGACCATTATCACAGGTTAGGATCTTGTTGGCCAGAGCTAGCCACAAAAATATCCTCTTTTACAAGGAATTTTTAACTCCACACCAGTCTCCATCACCAGATTCTCTCTCAACATATTTCTTCCTTTATTTTTGCATTGTATCCAACTTCCAAGCTTAGCACTGAGCACACTTATAACTTTATTTATTCACCACTTTAGCTCATCATCCTGATATTTGAGAACAATATCATTGTTATTAATAGTTACATTAAGAAAATTCCTAGATTGAGTGAAGATAAAGTAGTTGAATAAATTTGGTTTGGAGATTGTAGTGCATTTACCTTTGAAATGGCCTTGTGTGAGTTATTTCTATTTTCAAAATTTTTGATTTTATATTTCTTAAATGTCAGTCAATCCAACAATCCTAATTATATATGTATTTAGTGGTATTATGTCCATGTCTATTGAAGGCCCTTCATCATCTTAAACTAAAGAAATGGTAAATGTAGTTGATTTTGAAGATGAAGAGGAGGTCATCACAAGACATCAACATTCTAAGGTTCAATATTTTCAACAATCATAGTCCATCTGCCATAAGTCAATACTTTTCTTGTGTACTTGAAGATTAGTTAATCAGTTAATTGATTTCTAACCCTTGAAATGAAGGTCATAGATAGCAACAAGAAAAGTCTGAGTGGTAATTGTGTTCGATTGTCACCAATTTGTAAGGAAAGGAAAATTGTTTTAGATACAAAAAAAAAAAAAAAAATTGTATCAGAAGCAGGCTCTGCTGGGTTTTGTTTAGAAAAAAATGGTTT
>APFE030805473.1:0-32918 GCA_000404065.3 Pinus taeda | reverse complement strand
CTTGAATGGAGATCTAAAAGAGAATGTTTTTATGTCCCAGCCTGAAGGATTTGTTGTGAAATGACATGAACATAAAGTATGCAAACTTGTGAAGTCCTTGTATGGCCTCAAACAAGCACCACGAGCCTGGTATGAAAACTAACTGAGCATCTTCTGAAACTCAACTTCAATCATTTTGATCTTGATGATGCAACTTTATTTGTCAAGAAAGTTGGAAAAACAGTTGTATATCTTGTGGTATATGTAGATTATCTTTTAATGACAGGGAACAATGGAAGCTACATTGCATCCATAAAGAAGGAATTGGGGAAAAGTTTTGAAATGACTGATTTGGGCTATGTTCATTACTATCTTGGCATTGAAGTAACCCAACATCCAAAGTCCATATTTCTTTCTCAAAAGGAATACATTGGAGATTTGTTAAACAGATTTGGCATGACAGAGGGCAATCCTCTTACCACACCAATGGAACAAAACTTAAAGCTCACATCTATTGAAGGAAAGGAATTTGAGGATGCAACAAAGTATAGACAGCTTGTAGGAAGTCTCAACTACCTTACTACTACCAGACCAGACATCTCGTTTGCTATTGGAATCCTCTCCAGGCTTATGCAAAATCCTTGTGAAGGACATTCGTCTGCTGCAAAAAAAGTTCTAAGGTACTTGAAGGGAACTCAAGACTTTGGAATCAAGTATACACAGGTAGACGACTTCAGCTTGATTGGATACTCTGATTTAGACTTCGATGGAGACAAGGAAACTAGAGTATCAACTTCCGGATATGCTATGAGTCTTGAATCATGAGTTGTCTCCTAGAGATCACGGAAACAATCAGTTCCAGCAGATTCCACAACAGAAGCAGAATACGTGGCAGCAGTTGAAGCAACAAAAGAAATTGTGTGGCTGAGGAAAATTCTTGAAGATTTGCAGGTAAAACAAGTACAATCAACTCCACTCATGATTGACAATACCTCTACAATAAATTTGGCCAAGAACCCAAAGTTCCATGATCGAACGAAGCACATCAATACTAAATATCATCTTATTCGACATCATGTTGAGGCCAAAACAATCCATCTCCGTCATTATTCCACAAATGAGCAAATTGCAGACATCTTCACCAAAGCGCTTGGAAGATAAAAGCTTGAACGATTCAGAACGATGCTTGGACTCACCAACATCTCTTCCCCCAATCTTCATGATTGGGTGAATTTATGTAAATAATTAAATTAGGAATGTAAACAGTCATCGGGAGATGAACTGAACAGTCACTCCCTATTGTATTTAACAAAGACCTACCTAATGGAATAACACGAATCAGTTTTTGTTTTGTGGAGTTACTGCCTGGCTTGATAAAGAAGATGATTTCAATAGTAACAAAGAAGAGGATTGGTGTCTTGGTCTTGGAGTGGCATAGATAGTCAAGGGTCATGGTCTTGGTGTTAGTCAATTGGAATTTCTATAAGAAGAATTATGTGCGGGTTTTCCTTTCCAAGAGGGAGAGGTTTTGGCCCTGGAAAAATGCCAACATCTTGTGTTCTTGTCTATTTTTTTTAATAGCTATTTGATGAAATAAGAAACACACACTCTAATAATGTCAAAGAGAAGATTGTGCTAATAAGAAAATTAAAAAGCCTCACAAATAGTTATCATGTCAAGAAGAATCTCATTAACTACATGTGCCCTAAATTCTTCAACATTCCAAAGTATGGGTTCTCGATCAAATTATGGAGAAGAAAATTTTCTAGCCCATTGATCTAGAGAAGCTTTTGCAGTGTGTTCTCTCATTAAATTCTTGTCGAGGCCTTTACAGATATTTGGGGAGCCATCCTCCATGGTACCAAAAATCCCTTGAGGCTTGATTTGTACCCATGTGGTCAAATTTAGCTGGAGAAAAATTGAAGATTCTCAAGTAGAATACACAGAGAATCCAACCTGAGCCAACAGAAAGAGATTCTATTTGGAGGAGAGTAGTTGATTGGTTTTATTGTCTTGGGATTTGTTGCCTTCTTTATTTAAGAATTTTTTTTATCACTTTTTGGTTAAGGTTTTTTGTGAAATATGAAGAACCAATCATATAGAACATAGTAACATAATTTGAATGATTCGTATTTAAACAAGAATGCAATAAAGTATAGAAATAAAAACAAATACAGAGATATAGTAGAAATAATACTTCATTTCCTTAATGGAGAATACTGAAATATGTTTACAAACAGAAATGGAAATAAACTAGCTCGGGGAATGGTAGCTTATCTCTGAGAAGAGATGAGGCGGCTACATGTGTGTGAAGTGCCTTACAATGAGGCTCAAGGGCCTTTTTATTATTGAACAATAAGAGAAAACCCTAAACAACCAAAACCATATCCCGAGGAGATGTAACACCAAGAGTTTATTGGCTCCGTTGGGGTGACTTGGACAACAAACTTCTCTGGGTCGTGACTTGGTCATATCATCTCCATTTGAAGCGCATGATAACCAGTTGCAAATATCTCTCTGAGGACTATGATGGAAAAGACAATTTTAAACAAAATTCTCTAGCGGTAGATTTCCAAAAAAACGTCTTATAGGGCCTCAAAGTGGCTCCAAAAGTTTAGGACAGGAAGAAGTGCTAAAAATTAGTATATATATACAATTAGTATATATGTGTATATATATGGGACTCCAAATATATATGTGTATCATAATTGTAATTGATTGAGTGAAAAAAGGAGTTTATGGCGTGAAATTAATTTTTATTCGAACAAAAATAGTAAAAGTCTGCATACTTGAAATGACAATTGGAAATGAATGATTTAATGGATAGAGAACACATGTTTCGTAAATGCAAATGATACACCAACCTTTCGCTCTCGCAGTACATATAAATTTCGTTCTGCCCCTGCTCTACATGATTATTAGGTGATGGGTGAGCAGATTAGGTAAGGCATCACAGTCAACATGTTGGAGAAACCAACAAAAATTGAGCATCCTCCGTGGGCGTAAAACCTCTATATAAACTGAAAGGTAGTGAAGGGTTCAACAGTATAGATTTTGATTCGTCAAATTTTATTTGTGCGTGGAGGTAGCAACAATGGATTTAATATCTGTCTTACCGTCGGCTTCCAAATCGTGTGTGTGCCTGCACAAACCCTTGAGTAGTTCTAGTCATAAGCTTAAGCCTTTCTGCAAAACAATCCGGATTCTTGGAATGCCGAGGAGATGGAAATTTGCCAGGCCGTCCATGAGTCTGAGTACCGTTGCATCTGATGATGATATACAAAGACGCACCGGCGGTTATCATTCCAACCTGTGGAACGATGATGTCATACAGTTTCTGTCAACGCCTTATGGAGTAATTCGCTTTATATCTCTGCTACTTCTGCATAATATTTTGATCCTTAATTAGAATACATACAATAATGTCCTCCGATTTACATATGCTTAGGAACTCGCTTACCGTGAACGTGCTGAGCAACTGATTGATGAAGTAAGGGACATATTCAGTTCGATGTCATTGGAAGATGGAGAATTCAGTGATCTCATTCAACGCCTTTGGATGGTCGATAACGTTGAACGTTTGGGGATCGATAGGCATTTCAAAAATGAGATCAAATCATTGTTTTTACTGATTAATAGTTTCGATAAATCATAGTTTTTACTGATTAATTATCATTGTTTTTACTGATTAATTTCGAGTAATTGTTTATCTTTTATTAAACTACTCAAAATCTTTGTGAACATTAATCATCATAACTAATTTTATTATTTTATTTGTATTTCAGACGTTTTGAAACATTTCAGAAACCAAATTGGGCAGTTTGTATCATGTCCTAGTGAGACAGAGGAAGACATAAGAAGCATTGTCAATTTATATCGGGCTTCCCTCATTGCCTTTCCCGGTGAGAAAGTTATGGAAGAGGCAGAAAGCTTCTCAGAGAAATATTTAAAGGAAACTCTGCAAAAGATTCCGGACTGCAGTCTCTCACGAGAGGTGATCAATATTATTAATATTATATACCTTGTCATTGATTCACACATGACACCACTTTTGTTTGTTTCGTTATATCTTTCACTGTTTCAATTTGCAGATAAGGGACGTTTTGGAACATGGTTGGCACACAAATTTGCCCCGATTCGAAGCAAGGAATTACATCGACGTCTTCGGACAAGACACTAAGAATATGTATGGCTGGTTGTTTGTTTGATAATGTTTTGCTAAATTTCTTATTATTTTGTTGAAAGTAGGGTTTCATTAGGAGCAAGTTTTAAAAACTATAAAAAGGGGATTAAAAAATAAAAATTAAAAATTAAAAACACGGGAAAGACTAGAGATAGGATTTCTGTGATCCTTAATATTTTTTTTAATATTTTGAAATGTAAAACAAACTTGTAAAACATTTTCTTGTTTTGGCTTTGGGTTTTTAACAATTTAGTGTCGATGATGTATTTTTAACGGATACAGGGAGTCAAATAGGAAGACGGAGAAACTGTTAGAACTTGCGAAACTGGAGTTCAACATCTTTCAATCCATACAGAAGACAGAGTTAGAGTCCCTCTTGAGGTGATGCGAAATGTGTGGATGAATATATCTTCCTTACAATGGAAAAGAAAAGAAGAAATGGATTTATAAAATCCGTGAAATTTGCATGTGCAGATGGTGGAATGATTCAGGTTCGCCTCAGATTACCTTCACTCGACATCGCCACGTCGAGTACTACACTTTGGCTTCCTGCATCGCGTTTGAGCCTCAACATTCTGGATTCAGACTCGGCTTTGCGAAAGCTTGTCATATTATCACTGTTCTCGACGATATGTACGACCTCTTCGGAACAGTTGACGAGCTCAAACTTTTCACAGCCGCAATTAAGAGGTGATGATGATGAATCCAAAGAATTTTAGAAGAATATTTGCTTGCTTCTGCATTCACCCACTTGACCAATATTTGTGTGTATAATGACCAGATGGGATCCGTCCGCCACAGATTGCCTTCCACAATATATGAAACGAATTTACATGATGGTTTACAACACCGTAAATGAAATGTCTGCGGAGGCACAGAAGGCTCAAGGCCGAGACACTCTCAACTATGCTCGACAGGCTGTATGGCCGCATACATTTATTTCCGGACGGGAAACAAACATTTCTTTATGAATCGCCCACGTATTTCACTCGGTAGTTATTACTGAATTTGCCTCTGTTTGCGTGTGTGCAGTGGGAGGTTTATCTTGATTCATATATGCAAGAAGCAAAGTGGATCGCCACTGGTTATCTGCCAACGTTCGAGGAATACTTGGAGAACGGGAAAGTTAGCTCTGGTCATCGCGTATCGGCATTGCAACCGATGCTGACGATGGACATCCCCTTTCCTCCTCACATCCTCAAGGAAGTTGACTTTCCATCCAACCTCAATGAATTTTGAGCAGTGACCTTCCTAATAATTTGCTGCACAAAGAACACAAAATTTGCTGACTAAATTGTCAGCAATTTACATAACAAATTAAGCATCATTCCCAATGCTTCCCCTTAATGATTAATGTGGATTTACTATCTTATCTCGTAGTTTTAAAAATTGAGCTTTTGCAACTACTTTGGTGAAGATATCTGCTAAAATTGAGCTTTTGCAACTACTTTGGTGAAGATATCTGCTAGGTGATGCTGAGTATTTATATGCTTCAATTCAATATCCTTCTTTTGCAGCAAAACTCTAATGAAGTGATATTTCATGTCAAAATGCTTTGTCCTGTTGTGATGAACTAGATTCTTTGCTAACTTGATGGCACTTACATTATCACAATAAATCACTGTAGGCTGAATTTGTTCTTCTCCAATTTCTTCCAAAATTTTTCTGAGCCAAAGAGCTTGTGTACCTGTTGAGGTAACTGCAACATACTTCACTTCTGTGGATGAGATGGAAACAATGCTTTGTTTTTTTGAGCTCCATGTAATCAAACCAGAACCAAAAGAAAAACAATTTCCAGATGTGGACTTACAATCATCAAGACTACCTCCCCAATCTAAATCACTATATCCAACAAGATTGAACTCTTCAGAAGAGTAGCAATGAATACCAAAATTTAGAGTGTGTTTCACATACCTTAAAATCCTCTTGGATGCCTTCATATGTATTTGAGATGGATTTGTCATATACCTTGAAACAAGTGAAACTGAATATGTAATATCAGGCCTTATGTGGGTTAGAAATATCAAGCTCCCCACAATATTTCTGTAAGTTTTCTCATCAACTAAATCAACACCATCATCTCTACATAACACCTCTCCATGAGCACTTGAAGTAGGATATGGATTACAATCAAGCATATCAAATTTATTTAGCATATCCTGTGCATACTTTGTCTGACAAATGAAAATCTCATCCTTACTTTGATGAACCTCCATTCCTAGAAAATATTTCATGATGCCTAGACCTTTCATCTCAAATTCATTCATCATAGCAACTTTGAATTTATCATTCATCTTAGAACTACTACCCATATACAATAGATCATCAACATACAAACTTATGATTAGAATATCAATACCTTCTTTTTTGTAGTAAATTGTAGGATCATTAATACTTCTCTGGAAGCCATTTTCCTAAAAGTATCCATCAATCCTAGCATACCACACTCTTGGTGCTTGCTTGAGACCATACAAAGCCTTCTTCAACTTTTAGACATTATTCTCCTTTCCTTCCACTTCAAAACCTTGTGGCTGCTCCACATATACTTCCTCTTCTAAGTACCCATTCAACAAGGCACTTGTCACGTCCATATGATATATGCTCCACTTTTTATGGGCTGCTAATGAAATCAACATTCTAATGGTCTCCTGTCTTGCTACTGGTGCAAATGTCTCTTCACAATCAATTCCATACTTTTGTGTGAATCCTTTAGCAACTAATCTTACTTTGTGTCTTTCAACACTCCCATCACTGTTAAATTTAATCTTATAGACCCATTGGGTGTCAATCTTTTTCTTATCATCTCGAAGCTCTGTCAACTTCCAAGTGTCATTCCTTTGAATGGAATCCATCTCTTCTTGCGTGGCTTGTATCCAAACCTCATTAGTACATGCATCTTCAAAACATGATGGTTCAAAATTAGCCTTCGCTAATAAAACGAAATTGGCTATCTCACCTATTAGGCTTTTTTCATGTGCTTGATTTGCACTCCTCTCATAAATTTCACTCAATCTTCTTACATTTCCTTGTAAAGCTTGGGCAAGAAGTTGGACTTGAACTTGATGTTGAAGAAATTAATGAAGGGTTTCTTGGTGGAGCTAACCCACTAGTTACATAAACATTAGTTGGATGCTTGTGATCATTATCAACAATTATATCATCATTCAAAATAGATTTTGTCTTCTCAACATGGCCTTTTTGATGACCATAAACTCCCCCTTTATAAAAAATTACATCTCTTGAGACAACAAGCTTGTTATTTGGAGGAATATACAATTTATAAGCCTTGCTTGTTTCAATATACCCAATAAAAAACATAACTCACTCTTTGCATCTAACTTTTTTCTATTATGATTAGGTACATGTACATAAGTCAAATAACCAAAAACTTTGAAATGATTAACAGTAGGAATTTTTCCATACCAAGCTTCATAAGGAGTCATCTTTTCCAGTGCACTCGTGGGGCTACGATTGAGGATGTACACTGCTATAGCAACTGCATCTCCCCAATAAGAATTGCTCAACCCCTTAGTTTGTAACATGTGTATTGCCATTTCAACCACAGTATAATTCTTTCTTCTAGTTATGTCATTCTGTTGGGGTGTGTATGTCATAGTATGATGCCTCCTGGTGCCATTCATATCATCATAACTTTGGAAAGCTTTTGAGCAGAATTCTCCTCCACGGTCAGTCCGCAAACATTTGATCTTGCACCCTTTCTCATTTTCTACAAGGGCTTTGAACTTCTTGAATGTATCCAAGGCTTCACTTTTGACCTTCGAAAAATATACCCAACAATTTCGTGAGTAATCATCATTAAAGGTCATGAAATATGATGACTTACCCAAACTTCTAGTTTGCATAGGACCACATATGTCTGAATGAACAAGATGAAGTGGGCGATGAGCCCTCCATGCAGTGCCCTTTGGAAAACTTTCCCTTGCATGCTTTCCTTTAGCACATCCTTCACAAACCTCCTTATGCTCTTCTACCTTGGGCAAACTAGAAACTATTGCATGTGAGGTTAGAAACTTCAAACTGTGAAAATTTAAATGTCCATACCTGAGATGCCATAACCAACTTGAATCCTCATAAACCATATTTGCAATATTTTTGTTATGTTCATCAAACCTCAAGGCAAACATCCTATTTCTTGTCATAGGCACAACAATGATCACTCTATTTCCCTTATTCTTATCATAGATAGTACATGTCTTATTTTCAAAGTCTACTTTATAATTTTTCTCACATAGTTGCCCAACACTCAACAAATTATGCTTCAATTGTGGAGTATAATAAATGTCATGAATACTCTTTATACCTTCTTTTGTTTGGACCTACATAGCTCCTTTAGCAGCAACCTCCAATGATTTATCATCACCAAGCTAGATCTTGGATTTGAAACTTTCATCCTTTGTTGAAAACAACTTCTTATTCCCTGTCACATGGTTAGAGCATCCAAAATCTAGGTACCAAACATCTTTACCAGTATTTTCACCTTTGGCATAAGATAAAAATAAATGATCTCGAGGATACTCACCACTTTCTTGAACATAGTTAGCATTTTCACCTTCTTTCAATCTACATTCTCTTTCAAAGTGGCCATACATGTTAGAATAGTAACATTGAACATTTCTCTTATCAAATCTACCTCTACCTTCACCTATGAAACTACCTCTTCCACTTGAGCCACCTCTTCCTCTACCTCTTGAATAGTTTTGGCTTCACCATCTACCTTGACCTTGATTTCTTTTGGTACTGCTACTTCTTGCATCTTCATTCTTTGTAATTTGTAATTTGTAATTTAGAAGAAAAAGCCTTCTCTACACCTTCAAAAGTGTCATTCAATCTTTCTTCATGAGACATCAAAGATCCAACCAATTGATCAAACTATAGTTTTGTCAAATCCTTACTTTCTTCCATGATTATAGCAACATGATTCCATCTATGTGTTAAAGATCTCAATACTTTTTTAATTAAAACTTCATTACTTACAGTTTCTCCAAGTGTAGCCATTTTATTGACCACATCTTTGACTCTCACACAATAGTAACTCACACTTTCAGCTTCTTGCATCTTCAAATTCTTTAACTCTCGCTTCAATGTCTAAAGCTTGTCCATTTTAACTTAATCACTACCTTGGTAAGCTTCTTGTAGAGTCTCCCAAGCATTTTTAGCAGTTTTTGCTCTTGATATTCTTGGAAATAAGCTCTTATCAAGGGCTATCTAAATGTGAAACAAAGCTTCAGCATTCTTCTTCCTTCCTTCCTTCCTATTTTTTCTTGCATTGGTTGTAAGGGCATTCCAATCAGCTGACTCCTCATAATCTGATTCAACAATCTCCCACAAACATTTTGCAATAAAAAAGGTTAACATCTTAATGCACCAATAATCATAATCATTTCCATCAAATTATGGAACTGGCATCTGGTTAGAATTCGACATGATTAACTTTGACGAAATTCCAACAATAAAAATTTAACCCAAAACAATTTTACTTGCTCTGATACCACTTGTAGAATATGAAATGGCCCTCTTTAAGCCAGCTGATAGGCCAACATAACTATGAAGAAAAATACATATAAAAAAATGAAACAAATAAAACACAGTTACTGTGTCACACAAACCTGTTGTAAATCTCATATATTATTAAACCATTAACTACATTCTTATACAATAAAATTATTACTAATATGATTATCAATCAACTCTGAAAAAAATCTACTGACACTACCAATATTCTAACACTCTTCTAATTTTGAGCACTGACGTCCCTAATAATTTGCTACACAGAGAACACAAAATTTGCTAACTAAATTGTCAGCAATTTACATAACAAATTAAGCATTATTCCCAAGAGATATACAAGTCATTATATAAAATTGTGTCATTATGTCGTTAAATTTGAAGTTGTAATTCTTGAGTTTGTCATTGAAAGTCGTGGAGTCGGATGCGATCACAACAGATTACAAGTAGTAATAAACTTAAATAATTACATATTTAATAAGAGTGAATATTACAACGTTGAAATTATATTTTTAATATAAGAGAAATGAATTTTGTTTGAATTTTATAGTTACTTTTTAACATGAAGATTAAAAATTTGGATATTGTGTTAAAAGCTTTGATATATATTATATATATATATATATATATATATATATATATATATATATATATTATATATAATATATAATTATAATATAAATTAAATTATTGTAAATTTAATAAATTAAATATAATAAATTTTTTGAATATAGCTCACAACTTATTTTATAATTGGTATTAAATAGAGTTACTTTCTAATTTTGTATTAAATAGTGTTGCACAAAGAGTTTTAGAGAAAATATTTAACTTTTTATTATAGAAGATAGTGTATAATCGTTAACTATTGAAGAAAAAAATTCCATCATAGAGGTGCCAAAGCCACTAGAAATAGCATTAGCAAAGAAGAACATCTTGTCCCTTATCTTGAAAGTGGATAAAGGTGGGGTTATTGTGGTAATGAATCTTAAGGTTATGACATGAAAATGATTGAGCATCTAAATGAAAGTGTAAGTTACAAGAAGTTACCTAGTAATCTTATCTCTAAAGTGATAAAATAGGTTTATAAAGCCTTAATATCTTCCAACCTTAATGACAGTATCAAAAAAAGATTGAGGCCTTTAAGAGAAATTACATGTAGAATTTATGGTGCCCCAAAAATTCACAAGAATGGTGTTCTGTTAAGAACAATAGTGAACACTATTGGATCTCCAACCTACCAATCAACAAAATTTTAGGCAAAATCACATATTACATTAGTTGGCCATACATATTCATACATCAAGGGTTTGAAATATTTTTTTTTAGCTGATCAAGGAGGAGAGAATCAACCTAGATGACATTATTATTAGCTTCGATGTGGTATGCATCTTTACTAAGATCACCCTAGAAGAGGCAATTCTTGTAGTCAAATAAATGGTTAACCTACTAATAGCTAGACTTGTTGAAGTTTGTCTTAGATTCACATTTTTTAGCTTTAGAGAAGAATTTTATGAACAAATGAGTGGGGTCGCAATGAGATCTCGTCTTTCTCTAGTAATGGCCAACCTTTACATGGAAAATTTTGAAAGAAACGCCCTTAATACTTATCATATAAAACATAAGGTTTGGAAAATATTTGTTGATGATAACAATGTCATTTGACCACATGGAAAAGAGGAACTAGCTAAATTTCTACACCAACTCGATAACATCTCAAAAGACATTCAATTCACCATGGAGGAAGAAGCAATTGGATGCATTCCCTTCCTTGATATTCTTATCATAAGGAAACCTTATGGAAAATTAAATTACAATGTCTATCAGAAGAAAACACACACAAAAAAATTACCTTCACACAGACTCTCATCATCATCCCTCACAAAATATCGGGGTCATTAAAACCTTGGCTTCTAGAGCTTTCAAAATCTTTGGAGTTGATCATAAAGTTGATGAAAAAGAGCATTTAATAAAATTCTTTAGCAACCTTGGATATAGCATGAAAGATATTAAGAATGCATTCCAAAAAGCTCTAAGGCATGACGGTGATCATCCTAAATCTAACATCCATAACCGTGGGAACACTGCATATCTACCTTACCATAAGGGAATCACTGACAAGATTTCCAAGATATTGAAGAAGAAAGAGATTTAAACATGTTTTAAACCCCAAACCACCACCAGACAAATAATGAGATCTGTAAAGGATGGCATTGACCCCTTCCAATTTAAAGGTGTTTACAAGATAGAATGTTCATGTGGTAAATGTTATGTCAGAGACATTGGATGTACCTTTAGAGAAAGAATCGAGGAGCACAATGTGGACATATGACATGAAAGGAAAAAAAAAATCAGCTATTGCAAAACATACTATGAACACCAAACAATATGTCTACATAGAGAATGCAAAAATCCTTGTTAAAGAAAAAACCTCTATTACAAAAGTAAAAAAAAAAAAAAAACTTTCAAAATTAAAAAAAAAAAAAAACCATAATAATATCAATAGAGACAATAAACTTGAGATAAATAAAAATCAATAACCCTTCTTAAACAAAAATAATAATAATAAATACTATTTTCTAATATATTATAAATATATATAATAATATAGAGCTAATTTTCATAATATATATACATTGTATTATTGATCTCTATAAATATTTTCATATAGACCACAATATTATATATTAATATAGAATAATTTAAATTCTTATTATATTAATATAAATAAGACTCTTATTAATACAAGTACGTTAGAAAACATTACGTTAGAAAAATTAATATTAAGAACTAATATAGTTTAACTAAAGTTTGCACCTTTTTAGATGGTTATATAAAATTATGAATATAATTTAAATTCTTCTTAATATTAATATAAATAAGAATCTTATTTATATATAGTTACATTGGAAATATTAATATTAATAACTACTATAATTTAATTAAAGTTTACACATTCCGATTGTCATTTATTAAATTCTATAAATTTACTTCATATCTAATATATACTATTTATATATTAAAGTATTAATTTCGTTTGTTCGACCATTTAGAGTTTGAATGACATATTTTTCATATATTTATTATTGTTCATGCTCTTCATCAAATTTTAAAAATAGACTCAACAAGATATTCCAAAACCTTAATTATAATACCTAAATTTGTGAATCTTCTTTTATTCAACTATCCAAATTACATAAAACAAAAAATTAAATATAATTTTAAAATAATATTGAAATGAATTATCTCATATATATAATTAAACCATATTATTTATTAATTTTAAAAAATTATAATTTTATTATTATAAAAAAAAAAATTGTTTAATTTTAAAAATAAAATATTTTATATTAAAAATAATTTAAATAAATTGTTATCCAAATTAGTATTATAAAAAATAAAAAATAAAAAAAATCATTTTTTCCTTAATAATATTATTGTATATTGAGGTTTTTCTGAATCAATTACATATAGTTTTTTGGTCGATGTGTTTTGAACCATTTACTATAGTTCATCTTTAGGAAAGAGACAGATAGCTGGAATCAAAGCAAGAATAAATATAGTAGAGATACAATGGTTAATTAACAAGAGACGAAAAATAAATAATATTATAATCAAAATATAACATTAAATGGTGATTAATAATATTATTATTAATTAATTTTTTCTCTTTTAATGATGTTCGCCTATTATATACGGGTTATGTGGTATGGTTCAAATCCCTGCTAGTAACATGATGAGTTAAAAAGTCTTGATAAATAAACGTGTATCAAATTTTATTATATATATAAGTCAATACGGTTATTTGGCATGGTTCACATGCTTGTTAGTGACATAATGAGCTATAATACCTTGATAAATATTATTGTAATGGTTTTTGCCATAAATATTGTTGTATTGACTTAATAAACATAAATATTATTATAACAAATTTTATTATAATTATTATTATTATACAAAAGTCAATTGGGTTATTTGGCATGGTTCAAATCTTTGCTAGTGACATAATGAGCTATAATTCCTTGATAAATATTGTTGTAATGATTTGTGCTTATCAATATTGTTGTATTTGCTTCGAGCCTTGTGAATTCTTAAGTGAGTATGCGTGTGGGTTAACCATATATATATATATATATGGGGGTAAAATCTATGTTAGTGACATAATGAGCTATAATGCCTTGATAAATATTGTTGTATTGGCTTCGAGGCTTGTGAATTCTTAAATGAGTATACATATGTGAGCATCACCCGATGCAATGAGTGCTAAGTGAACTATTCAAAAATCATAAGAAATTAGTCAGTTACGACTACCTCTCATGGAAATGGTCATATGTGAATGACTTACTTAATGCAGTTGAATCCCAAAAAAAGATGGTATCTATTATTATTATTATTGATAAAAAGAATTAATATATAAATTAAATATATATACATTTAATAAAAAGTGACAAGATTCTTAACCATGGAGATTCATCCTCATAGGGAGTTTTAATTTTTAAAGAGGCTTTGTTACAATATCATGGACCAATATAATGTCTTATCAATACCACATGCCCAAAAAACCATATATTATTTCATATGATATTTTTTTGAATTAATTAATTAAATTAAAAGAGCAAAAGGGCATAAATACTTTGGAGATAAATCTCAACCTTTGACTTGTGGATACTACTAAGAATATTCTAGAATATTCTGTGGAGATTAAATCCCTACCATTCACCTAATGATTATTGATAATTAAATTAAAATTTCTAGAATGTCACTCATGAGTCAAACCTCCATAGAGAGGACATGTGTCATGGTAGGAGACATTGTTCATAGCACTAGAGGTCTAGAAGGTTCTTTTTCACATATAAGGCACTTGTTTTCCTTTTGACCATGGTGTAGGCCCATAGACACATCATTACTTCCCAAAACCAATTAATAGTAGTCATAATCTACTTAGATATTTCAATGCATCTTTCACCATGCATGAGCTTGAGAAGCTTAATTAAATACTTGAGGCCTTTGTAATTCTTCACTAATCATTTTCATAATGCAAAGATCAATTGATGTTATTGAAAACGACATAATGTCCCTTAGTAAACCACTCATAGTCAAAATATGCCAAAAGCATGTAATGTTTAGTGGAATGTTGGTGTTTTTCATTTTAATTAAGACTATGAAGAGTTATTTAGGGACAAGGTCGTTGTCATTAACCCATGACCTTGGTTAGAAATCTAAACCCATTCTTGGTGCACAATTAGCCAAGTCATGGAACCAACAACAACCTTGGTAACAAATGATCATTATCAAAGGTTTAATGTGGTGGTTCGAGGAATCGTTCATGGTGCTTGAGCATGACAAGCGTGATTTAGGAGTATCTAGTCTCTTTTTTCACTCATGCAACTATGGTCATGGACCTAAGACCTACCCACACTGTCCAAGATTTCATAATTTTGTCCATATTCAACTCAAATGTTAAAGACTTTCTAGAGAGGACTCATGTCATTGTTTCCAGGTCTTTTCATGGTTATTATGCTAAAGAAAGTTTAGTGAGGGATTAATATCATTATTTATTACTTAACCATGTTTATGCCTTGACATACATCTCCAAAAATGTATTCATGGTGCCTAAATCTCATCTCAAGGCCAAATTCCCCTTATAAAGTTCTTACATATTAGTTCAAGTAATTGTTTAAGGATCTCAAGCTTAAGAAGCTTCAGCAATGATCTCAAAATCACTCGTGAGTGACCTCAGTTAGTTAATTAATGAATGAAAGTATTATAGACTCATGTGTTGGTGTGTGTCTATGCTATTTTAGGCAACGGATCGATCAGATTGCAAAATACATAGACACTGGAAGAATGGAAAACAGTTAGAGAAACACAGTAAGCAAATGCAAGAACACAACAGATTTAATAAGGAGTTCACCCTATTCTCCAGGGCTACATCTCTGGTCCAGATTTCAATGGTGGCCTTCGTTTACTGTGTCTTTAAAACAAAGATTTACAATGAGGAGCTCAATTTGAGTCTCCTGAAACAGATAATGCTTGGTAGGGTGGTTCTTGGATTCCCCAAGCCACTAGAGTGCACAGACTGTTTCTGATCCAGGTGGATGTTGGTGGCCACCCACCTATCCCATTTTGACCCCTATAACTGTCTCTTTCAGTCTTTTCAGTTTCCTAAATTGTAGCACAATTTACTATTTTTAGCATTTTTTCGGGTCCTGAACTTCCGGAGCTGTTTTGAGGCCCTAAACGACTTTTTTTGGGAAATCTAGGGGAAATAAGGGTGCATGGACCGATATTTCCTTTCCCAAAGTGGTATTTCTCAGATAGATATTTCTAACGAGCTATCGTACGCTTCAAATAGAGATCGTATGCCAAAGTTACGACCTCGAGAAGTTGATGTACCAATTTACCCAAACGGGGCCCACAGTTTGGCGTTTCATCTTCTAGGGTTAGGTTTTGGAATGTTAAGGGTTTTCCATTGTTTCCAACAATAAATAGGCCTTCAAGCCTCATTGTAAGACAGTTCAAAGGCATGTAGCTACCACATCTCTTCTCAGAGATATGCTACCATCGCCCTAGCTGGTTTATTTCGATTTCTGGTTGTAAGCATATTTCAGTATTTTCCATTAATGAAATGAAGTATTATTTCCACTGCATCTCCTTATTTATGGTTATCGCATCTCTATATTTATGGTTATCTCTGTAATCTATTGCATTCCTATTTAAATCTGGATCAATGGTATCAAAGAGGTCTGCTTTTTCTCTGTTTTTCTTTGCATGTCCCCAACGAGGTCGGAATATAAGGAGTTAGGGCTTGAACGGGTCGAACCTTTGCAAGACCAGCCTCGCAAATCCCAATGGCCTCCCATGGTAGATGAGAAGAAAGATGAGGGGCAGGAGATCCTATCAAAATCTTGCTCGAAGAAGCCCTCGAGTGGCAAAGGAACGCAATGATGGATAACTTTGCACAGATCCTTTAGCAGCTACCCAGAAGCGACGCATCGGCTTCCAGTAGCTACTCTGGAAATGCCATGCCCTTTAAGGTACAAGTTAATTTTGAAATCCCCATCTTCGAGGGTCAAATAAACACAGATCTCATAGATAAATGGCTAAATTTGCTAAATGGGTATTTTTCTGTTCATGAATTTTCAAGTCGGGAAAAGATTGTTTTCGCTCTTCTCAAAGCAGCTCCCCATGTCAAGGACTGGTGGGAACCTACTGCGAGCAGAAGGATGAAAGCACAGCCTCACTATTTTCAGCTACACCCACTTGGGATTCATTCCGAGATACCATCAAGGAGCAGTACTACCATGTCAAAAGCTATGAGGACAAATACATCAAATGGACCACACTACCGCAAGGATGAGACCAAGATGTGTTGGAGTTCACGAACATTTTTCATACCCTTCGTACACAGTTGGGTATCAAATATTCTGAACTGCATCTGGTACTCAAATACCGCGGTTGCCTACACAGATACATACAGGAAGAGATGGAGTTCTTGAACATCTCCTCACTCGGTAGAGCATACCGATACGCTGTAAAAATAGAGCAAAAGTTCAAAAAGAAGAAGCGAGACTTTGGATCTGTAAATCCGACGACCAAAGGACAAAGCCAAGGCGGGTTGACCCAAGGCAACCCATCTAAGCCACAAGAAAAGAACAACACCACGAAGCTAAAGAAGGACATAGGAAAGTGGTGTGAGTTCCACAAGAGTCCCACTCATAACACAAGTGAGTGTCGGACCAAGCAGTCATTGGTGGCTAAGTTGAAGGCTTCCAAATCATATACATGTTCCAACCCTGAGCCAGAACCCCAACAAGGGGAATGGCAAAGGGAAGCAGATCATTGATGCAGATCCCAGTGCCACTGTTGCCACCGCTAAGATCCATAAAACGAGTCCGAAAATCCAGAGGAAGGGGAGTGTCTTTTCCACTCACAGATGTGGGTGAAGGGTTCGCCGTTGCAATTCATTGTTGACAGTGGTAGCCAAAAGAACCTCGTTTCAGTAAAGGTTGTGAAGCGGTTGGGCCTACCAACTACGCCAGACCCGCAGTTGTACAGTATCAAGTGGCTTCACGAAGGACGAGATCTCAAAGTTCGCCAGCAGTGTCGCCTTCCTTACAGCATCAAGCCCTTCATAGACAAGGTATTGTGTGATGTTACACCTCTGGATGTTTGCGATGTACTATTAGGCCAGCCATACTTGTGGAAGCGACATGTTGTGTATGAGTCAAGGCCTTGTGCTGTCATTATTTATTTGGATAATTCATTACACAGGATACCGGAGGTAGCCCCACCTACCACCACCTCTTTGATGACTAACAAGAAAGGCAGCAAGCTCATCTCCTAGACTAGGAAATTCATTTTCTATTTGGTTCACTCCCAAAGTAAGGGGAATATTGTCACTACATCCATGACCCCCGCGAAGGCTTCCTCCACGGAGTAGCAGCAGCAAAGAGATATGGTCAGGACAGAACATAGGGACAACTTCTCCTCACCCACAGGGGTATCACACAAGTTTCAGGTGGGCGATAAAGTTTGGATGCATCTATAGAGAGAACGCCTTACGAGAACCCATCAAAAACTCAGACCACTCTGACATGGTCCTTACACCAGTACCAAGGCTACGGGCAACAATTATATGAAGCACAACATTCCTCCATTCCTTCGCTTGCACTGAGTGTTCTATGTGGACCATCTTCAACCATGCTTTCCACCATTTCTGGACACATCAGAGGTTGCAGAACAGCTAACCAGAGACCCAACTGAGTAGAAGCTTCCTCATCTTAGGGAGGAACTCAATGCAATGGGGATCATTGCTTCCTAAGGGGGGACGAATGATCTAGGTGGATGTTGGTGGCCACCCACCTATCCCATTTTGACCCCTACTGTCTCTTTCAGTGTTTTTAGTTTCCTTTAGCAATTTTTTGGGTCGAACTTCCGGAGCCGTTTTGAGGGCCTAAACGACGTTTTTTGGGATATCTGGGGGTAACATGGGTCCATGGGCTGATGTTTCCCTTCCCAAAGTGGTATTTCTCATTTAGATATTTCTAATGAGCTATCGTACGCGTCAAACAGAGATTGTATACCAAAGTTACGACCTCGGGAAGTTGATGTACCAATTTACCCAAACGGGGCCCACAGTTTGGCGTTTCATCTTCTAGGGTTAGGTTTTGGAATGTTAAGGGTTTTCCATTGTTTCCAAACAATAATTAGGCCTTTGAGCCTTATTTTAAGACAGTTCAGAGGCATGTAGCTGCCACATCTCTTCTCAGAGATATGCTACCATCGCCCTAGCTGGTTTATTTCTATTTCTGGTTGTAAGCATATTTCAGTATTTTCCATTAATGAAATGAAGTATTATTTCCACTGCATCTCTATATTTATGGTTATCAAATCTCTATATTTATGGTTATCTTTGTAATCTATTGCATTCCTGTTTAAATCTAGATCAGTGGTATCAGAGCGGTCTGCTTTTTCTCTGTTTTTCTTTGCATGTCCCCAATGACGTCGGGATATAAGGAGTTAGGGCTTGAACTGGTTGAACCTTTGCAAAACTAGCCTCGCAAATCTCGATGGCCTCCCATGGCAGATGAGAAGAAAGATGAGGGGGCAGGAGATCCTATTAAAATCTTGCTCGAAGAAGCCCTCAAGCGGCAAAGGAACGCGATGATGGATAGCTTTGCACAGATCCTTTAGCGGCTACCCAGAAGCAACGCATCGACTTCCAGTACCTACTCTGGAAATGCCACGCCCTTTAAGGTACAAGTTAATTTTGAAATCCCCATATTTGAGGGTCGAATAGACACAGACGCCATAGATAAATGGCTCAATTTGCTAGATGGGTATTTTTCTATTCATGAATTTTCAAGTCGAGAAAAGATTGTTTTCGCTCTTCTCAAAGCAACCCCCCACGTCAAGTACTGGTGGGAAACCTACTGCGAGCAGAAGGATGAAAGCATAGGCTCACTATTTTTAGCCGCACCCACTTGGGATTCATTCCGAGATGCCATCAAGGAGTAGTAATACCCTGTCAAAAGCTATGAGGACAAATACATCAAATGGACCACACTACGACAGGGACGAGACCAAGATGTGTCAGAGTTCATGAACATTTTTCATACCCTTCGCACACAGTTGGGTATCAAAGATTCTGAGCTACATCTGGTACTCAAATACCATAGTTGCCTACATAGATACATCTAGGAAGAGATGGAGTTCTTGAACATCTCCTCACTCGGCAGAGCATACTGATACGCTGTAAAAATCGAGCAAAAGTTCAAAAAGAAGAAGCGAGACTTTGAATCTGCAAATCCAAAGACCAAAGGACAAAGCCAAGGCGGGGTGACCCAAGACAACCTGTCGAAGCCACAAGAAAAGAACAACACCACGAAGCCAAAGAAGGACACCAGAAAGTGGTGTGAGTTCCACAAGAGTCCCACTCATAACATAAGTGAGTGTCGGACGAAGAAGTCGCTGGTGGCCAAGTTGAAGTCTTCCAAATCAGATACATGTTCCAAACTTGAGCCATAACCCAACAAGGGGAATGGAAAAGGGAAGTAGATCATTGATGCGAATCCCACAGCCACTGTTGCCACCGCCAAGATCTAGAAAAATGAGTCCAAAAATCCAGAGGAAGGGGAGCGTCTTTTCCACTCACAGATGTGGGTGAAGGGTTCACCGCTGCAATTCATTGTTGACAGTGGCAGCCAAAAGAACCTCGTTTTAGCAGAGGTCGTGAAGCGGTTGCACCTACCAAGTACGCCACCCCTGCAGCTGTATAGTATCAGGTGTCTTCACGAAGGACAAGATCTCAAAGTTCGCCAGCAGTGTCACCTTCCCTACAGCATCAAGCCCTTCACAAACGAGGTATTGTGTGATGTTACACCTTTGGATGTTTGCGATGTACTATTAGGCCAAACATACTTGTGGAGGCGACATGCTATGTATGAGTCAAGGCCCCGTGCTGTCATTAGTTCTCTGGATAATTCATTATAGAGGATACCGGAGGTAGCCCCACCTACCACTACCTCTTTGATCACTACGAAGCAAGGCAGTAAGCTCATCTCCCAGACTAGGAAATTCATTTTCTGTCTGGTTCACTCCCAAATTAAGGGGAAGATTGTCATCAGATCCATGACCCCAGCGAAGGGTTCCTCGACGCAGCAGCAGCAGCAAAGGGATACAATCATGACAGAACACAGGGAAAACTTCTCCTCACCCACAGCGGTACCACACAAGCTTCAGGTGGGCGATAAATTTTGAATGAATCTATAAAGAGAATGCCTTACCAGAACCCATCAGAAACTCAGACCACTCTGACATGGTCCTTACACCAGTACCAAGGCTACGGGAAACAATGCTTTGAAGCACAACATTCCTCCATTCCTTCGCTTGCACCGAGTGTTCAATGTGGACCATCGTCAACCATGCTTTCCACCATTTCAGGACACATCAAAGATTGCAGAACAACTCACCAGAGACCCAGCTCAGCAGAAGCTTCCTCATCTCAGGGAGGAACTCAACGCAATGGGGACCATTGCTTCCAAAGGGGGGAGGAATGATCCAGGTGGATGTTGGTGGCCACCCACCTATCCCAATTTGACCCCTACAACTGTCTCTTTCAGTCTTTTCAGTTTCCTAAATTGTAGCACAGTTTACTATGTTTAGCAGTTTTTTGCGTCCTGAACTTCCGGAGCCGTTTTGAGGCCCTAAACAAAGTTTTTTGGGAAATATGGGGGCAACATGGGTCCATGGACTAATGTTGCCATTCCCAAAGTGGTAGTTCTCGGATAGATCTTTCTAACGAGCTATTGGAGATCGTATGCCAAAGTTATGACTCCAAGAAGTTGATATACCAATTTACCCAAATGGGGCCCACAGTTTGGCGTTTCATCTTCTAGGGTTAGGTTTTGGAATATTAAGGGTTTTCCATTGTTTCCCAACAATAAATAGGCCTTCGACCCTCATTGTAAGATAGTTTAGAGGCATGTAGCTACCACATCTCTTCTCAAAGATATGCTACCATCGCCCTAGCTGGTTTATTTCCATTTCTGGTTGTAACCATATTTCAGTATTTTCCATTAATGAAATGAAGTATTATTTCCACTGCATATCTTTATTTATGGTTATCGCATCTCTATATTTATGGTTATGTTTGTAATCTATGGCTTTCCTGTTTCAATCGGGATAAGTGGTATCAGAGCGGTAAGCTTTTTCTCTGTTTTTCTTTGCATGTCCCCAACGAGGTCGGGATATAAGGAGTTAGGGCTTGAACTGGTCGAACCTTTGCAAGACCAGCCTCGCAAATCCCGACGGCCTCCCATGGTGGATGAAAAGAAAGATGAGGGGACAAGAGATCCTATCAAAATCTTGCTCGAAGAAGCCCTCGAGCGGCAGAGGAACGCGATGATGGATAGCTTTGCGCAGATCCTTCAGCGGCTACCCAGAAGTGACGCATCGGCTTCTAGTAGCTACTCTGGAAACTCCACGCCCTTTAAGGTAGAAGTTAATTTTGAAATCCCCATCTTTTAGGGTCAAATAGACGCAGATGCCGTAGATAAATGACTAAATTTGCTAAATGGGTATTTTTCTGTTCATGAATTTTCAACTCGGGAAAAGATTGTTTTCGCTCTTCTCAAAGCAGCCCCCCACGTCAAGGACTGGTGGGAAACCTACTGCGAGCAGAAGGATGAAAACACAGGCTCACTATTTTCAGCCGCACCCACTTGGGATTCATTCCGAGATGCCATCAAGGAGCAGTACTACCCTGTCAAAAGCTATGAGGACAAATACATCAAATGGACCACACTGCGACAGGGACGAGACCAAGATGTGCCAGAGTTCACGAACATTTTTCATACCCTTCGCACACAGTTGGGTATCAAAGATTCTGAGCTACATCTGGTACTCAAATACCACGGTTGCCTACATAGATACATCCAGGAAGAGATGGAGTTCTTGAACATCTCCAGACTCAGCACAACATATCGATACGCTGTAAAAATCGAGCAAAAGTTCAAACAGAAGAAGTGAGACTTTGGATCTTCAAATCCGAAGACCAAAGGACAAAGCCAAGGTGGGGTGACCCAAGACAACCCGTCGAAGCCACAAGAAAAGAACAACACCATGAAGACGAATAAGGACATAGGAAAGTGGTGTGAGTTCCACAAGAGTCCCACTCATAACACAAGTGAGTGTCGGACCAAGCAGTCGCTGGTGGCCGAGTTGAAGGCTTCCAAATCAGATAGATGTTCCATCCTTGAGCCAGAAACCAACAAGGGGAATGGCAAAGGGAAGCAGATCATTGATGCAGATCCCAGCACCACTGTTTCCATCTCCAAGATCCAGAAAAACGAGTCCGAAAATCCAGAGGAAGGGTAGCGTCTTTTCCACTCACAGATGTGGGTGAAGGGTTTGCCGCTGCAATTCATTGTTGACAGTGGCAGCCAAAAGAACCTTGTTTCAGCAGAGGTCGTGAAGTGGTTGGACCTACCAACTATGCCACACCCACAATTGTACAGTATCGGGTGGCTTCACGAAGGACGAGATCTCAAAGTTCGCCAGCAGTGTCGCCTTCCTTACAGCATCAAGCCCTTCACAGACGAGGTATTGTGTGATATTACACCTCTGGGTGTTTGTGATGTACTATTAGGCCAGCCATGTTTGTGGAGGCGACATGCTATGTATGATTCAAGGCCTCGTGTTGTCTATTACTTTGGATACTTCACTGCCAAAGTAAGGGGAAGATTGTCACCCCATCCATGACCCCAGCGAATGGTTCCTCCACGCAGCAGCAGTAGCAAAGGGATATGGTCATGACAGAACACAGGGACAACTTCTCCTCACCCACAGGGGTACCACACAATTTTCAGGTGGGTGATGATGGTTGGATGCATCTGGAGAGAGAACGCCTTACAAAAAACCTTTAGAAACTCAGACCACTCCGACATGGTCCTTACACCAATACCAAGGCTACGGGCAACAATGCTTTGAAGAATAGCATTCCTCCATTCCTTCACTTGCACCGAGTGCTCAATGTGGACCATTGTCAACCATGCTTTCCACCATTTTGGGACACATCAGAGATTGCAAACAGCTCACGAGAGACCCAGCTCAGCAGAAGCTTCCTCATCTCAGGGAGGAACTCAACGGAATGGGGACCATTGCTTCCTAAGGGGAGAGGAATGATCCAGGTGGATGTTGGTGGTCACCCACCTATCCCATTTTGACCCCTACAACTGTCTCTTTCAGTCTTTTCAGTTTCCTAAAATGTAGCACAATTTACTATTTTTAGCAGTTTTTTCGGGTCCTGAACATCCGAAGCCATTTTGAGGCCCTAAACGATGTTGTTTGGGAAATTTGGGGGAAACATGGGTCCATGGACTGATGTTACCCTTGCCAAAGTGGTATTTCTCGGATAGATCTTTCTGACGAGCTATCGTACGTGTCAAACGGAGATTGTATGCCAAAGTTACGACCCCAGGAAGTTAATGTACCAATTTACCCAAACGGGGCCCACAGTTTGGCATTTCATCTTCTAGGGTTATGTTTTGGAATGTTAAGAGTTTTCCATTGTTTCCCAACAATAAATAGGCCTTCGAGCCTCATTGTAAGACAGTTCAGAGGCATGTAGCTGCCACATCTCTTCTCAGAGATATGTTACCATTGCCCTAATTGGTTTATTTCCATTTCTGGTTGTAAGCATATTTCAGTATTTTCCATTAATGAAATGAAGTATTATTTCCGCTGCATCTCTTTATTTATGGTTATCGCATCTGTATATTTATGGTTATCTCTATAATCTATTACATTCCTGTTTAAATCCGATTCAGTGGTATCAGAGCGATCTGCTTTTTCTCTGTTTTTCTTTGCATGTCCCCAACAAGGTCGGGATATAAGGAGTTAGGGCTTGAACTGGTCGAACCTTTGCAATACCAGCCTCGCAAATCTTGACGGCCTCCCATGGTAGATGAGAAGAAAGATGAGGGGGTAGGAGATCCTATCAAAATCTTGCTCGAAGAAGCCCTCGAGCGCCAAAGGAATGCAATGATGGATAGCTTTGCGGATATCCTTCAACAGCTACCCAGAAGCATTGCATCGGCTTCTAGTAGCTACTCTGGAAATGCCACGCCCTTTAAGGTACAAGTTAATTTTGAAACCCCCATCTTCGAGGGTCAAATAGATGCAAGTACCATAGATAAATCGCTAAATTTGCTAGATGGGTATTTTTCTGTTCATGAATTTTCAAGTCGAGAAAAGGTTGTTTTCGCTCTTCTCAAAGCAGCCCCCAATTCAGAGACTGGTGGCAAACCTACTGCGAACAGAAGGATGAAAGCACAGGCTCACTATTTTCAGCCGCACCCACTTGGGATTCATTCCGAGATGCCATCAAGGAGCAGTACTACCCTGTCAAAAGCTATGAGGACAAATACATCAAATGGACCACACTACGACAAGGACAAGACCAAGATGTGCTGGAATTCACGAACATTTTTCATACCCTTTGCACACAGCTCAGTATCAAATATTCTGAGCTGCATCTGGTACTCAAATATCGTGGTTTCCTACATAGATACATCCAGGAACAGATGGAGTTCTTTAACATCTCCTCACTCGGCAGAGCATACCGATACGATGTAAAATTCGAGCAAAAGTTCAAATAGAAGAAACGAGACTTTGGATCTGCAAATTTGAAGACCAAAGGACAAAGCCAAGGCGGGGTGACCCAAGACAACCCGTCAAAGCCACAAGAAAAGAACAACACTAAGAAGCCGAAGGACACAGGAAAGTGGTGTGAGTTCCACAAGACTCCCACTCATAACGCACATGAGTGTCGGACTAAGTAGTCGCTAGTGGCCGAGTTGAATGCTTCCAAATCAGATACATGTTCCAACCCTAAGCCAGAACCCAACAAGAGGAATGGCAAAGGGAAGTAGATCATTGATGCGGATCCCAGCGCCACTGTTGTCACCACCAAGATCCAGAAAAATGAGTCCGAAAATCCAGAGGAAGGGGAGCATCTTTTTCACTCACAGATGTGGGTGAAGGGTTCACCGCTGCAATTCATTGTTGACAATTGCAGCCAAAAGAACCTCGTTTTAGCAGAGGTCGTGAAGCAGTTGGGCCTACCAACTATGCCACACCTGCAGTTGTACAGTATCGGGTGGCTTCACGAACGACGAGATCTCAAATTTCGCCAGCAGTGTCGCCTTCCCTACAGCATCAAGCCCTTCACAGACGAGGTATTGTGTGATGTTACACCTTTGGATGTTTGCGATGTACTATTAGGCTAGCCATACTTGTGGAGGCGACATGCTGTGTATGAGACAAGGCCTCGTGCTGTCATTATTTCTTTGGATAATTCATTATACAAGATACTGGAGGTAGCCCCACCTACTGCCACCTCTTTGATGAATACCAAGAAAGGCAGCAAGCTTATCTCCCAGACTAGGAAATTCATTTTCTGTCTGGTTCACTCCCAAAGTAAGGGGAAGATTGTCACCACATCCATGACCCCCGCGAAGGGTTCCTCCACGCAACAGTAGCAGCAAAGGGATACGGCCATGACAGAACACATGGGAACTTCTCCTCACCCACAGGGGTACCACACAAGTTTTAGGTGGGCGATAAAGTTTGGATGCATCTGCAGAGAGAAAGACTTACCAGAACCCATCAGAAACTCAGACCACTCCGACATGGTCCTTACACCAGTACCAAGGCTACGGGAAACAATGCTTTGAAGCACAACATTCCTCAATTCCTTCACTTGCACCGAGTGTTCAATGTGGACCATCGTCGACCAAGCTTTCCACCTTTTCGGGACACATTAGAGATTGCAGAACAGCTCACCAGAGACCCAACTCAGCAGAAGCTTCCTCATCTTAGGGAGGAACTCATCGTAATGGGGACCATTGCTTCCTAAGTGGGGAGGAATGATCTAGGTGGATGTTCGTGCCCACCCACCTATCCCAATTTGATCCCTACAACTGTCTCTTTTAGTCTTTTTAGTTTCCTAAATTGTAGCACAATTGACTATTTTTAGCAATTTTTCGGATCTTGAACTTCCGGAGCCTTTTTGAGGCCCTAAACGACGTTTTTTGGGAAATATAGGGGCAACATGGGCCCGTGGATTGATGTTTCCCTCCCCAAAGTAGTATTTCTCGGATAGATCTTTCTAACGAGCTATCGTACGCATCAAACGGAGATCGTATGCCAAATTTACAACCCCGGGAAGTTGATGTACCAATTTACCCAAATGGGGCCCACAGTTTGGCGTTTCATCTTCTAGGGTTAGGTTTTGGAATGTTAAGGGTTTTCCATTGTTTCCAAACAATAAATAGGCCTTCAAACCTCATTGTAAGACAGTTCAGAGGCATGTAGCTGCCACATCGCTTCTTAGAGATATGCTATCATCGCCCTAGCTGGTTTATTTCCATTTCTGGTTGTAAGCATATTTCAGTATTTTCCATTAATGAAATGAAGTATTAATTCCGCTGCATCTTTTTATTTATGGTTATCGCATCTCTATATTTATGGTTATCTCTGTAATCTATTGCGTTCCTGTTTAAATCCAGATCAGTGGTATCAGAGAAGTCTGCTTTTTTTCTGTTTTTCTTTGCATGTCCCCAACGAGGTCGGAATATAAGGAGTTAGGGCTTGAACGGGTCGAACCTTTGCAAGACCAGCCTCGCAAATCCCGATGGCCTCCCATGGTAGATGAGAAGAAAGACGAGGGGGCAGGAGATCCTATCAAAATCTTGCTCGAAGAAGCCCTCGAGTGGCAAAGGAACGCAATGATGGATAGCTTTGCACAGATCCTTTAGCAGCTATCTAGAAGCGACGCATCGGCTTCCAGTAGCTACTCTGGAAATGCCATGCCCTTTAAGGTACAAGTTAATTTTGAAATCCCCATCTTCGAGGGTCAAATAAACGCAGATGCCGTAGATAAATGGCTAAATTTGCTAAATGGGTATTTTTCTGTTCATGAATTTTCAATTCGGGAAAAGATTGTTTTCGCTCTTCTCAAAGCAGCCCCCCACGTCAAGGACTGGTGGGAAACCTACTGCGAGCAAAAGGATGAAAGCACAGGCTCATTATTTTTAGCTGCACCCACTTGGGATTCATTCCGAGATGCCATCAAGGAGCAGTACTACCCCGTCAAAACCGATGAGGACAAATACATCAGACGGACCACACTATGGCAAGGACGAGACCAAGATGTATCGAATTTCATGAACATTTTTCATACCCTTCACACACAGTTGGGTATCAAATATTCTGAGCTGCATCTGGTACTCAAATACGGAAGTTGCCTACGCAGATACATCCATGAAGAGATGGAGTTATTTAACATCTCCTCACTCGACGCAACATACCGATACGCTATAAAAATCGAGCAAAAGTTCAAATAGAAGAAGCGAGACTTTGGATATGCAAATCCGAAGACCAAAGGACAAACAAGACAACCCGTCGAAGCCACAAGAAAAGAATAACACCACGAAGCCGAAGAAGGACACACGAAAGTGGTGTGAGTTCCACAAGAGTCCCACTCATAACGCAAGTGAGTGTCGGACCAAGCTGTCGCTGGTGGCCAAGTTGAAGGCTTCCAAATCAGATACATGTTCCAACCCTGAGCCAGAACCCAACAAGAGGATTTGCAAAGGGAAGCAGATGATTGATGCGGATCCCAGCATCACTGTTGCCACTGCCAAGATCCAGAAAAATGAGTCCGAAAATCCAGAGGAAGGGGAGCGTCTTTTCCACTCACAGATGTGGGTGAAGGGTACACTGCTGCAATTCATTGTTGACAGTGGCAGCCAAAAGAACCTCATTTCTGTAGAGGTTGTGAAGTGGTTGGGCCTACCAACTATGCCACACCCGCAGTTGTATAGTATCATGTGGCTTCATGAAGGATGAGATCTCAAAGTTCGCCAGCAGTGTCGCCTTCCCTACAGCATCAAGCCCTTCACAGACGAGGTATTGTGTGATGTTACACCTTTGGATGTTTGCGATGTACTAATAGGCCAGCCATACTTGTGGAGGCGACATGCTGTGTATGATTCAAGGCCTCGTGCTGTCATTATTTCTTTGTATAATTGATTATACAGGATACCGTAGGTAGCCCCACCTACTACCGCCTCTTTGATGACTACCAAGAAAGGCAGCAAGCTCATCTCCCAGACTAGGAAATTCATTTTTTATCTGGTTCACTCCCAAAGTAAGGGGAAGATTGTCACCACATCCATGACCCTCGCGAAGGGTTCCTCCACGCAGCAGCAGTAGCAAAGGGATACAGTCATGACAAAACACAGGGGAAACTTCTCCTCACCCACAGGGGTACCACACAAGTTTCAAGTGGGCAATAAAGTTTGGATGCATCTGCAGAGAGAATGCCTTACCAGAACCCATCAGAAACTCTGACCACTCCGACATGGTCCTTACACCAGTACCAAGGCTACGGGAAACAATGCTTTGAAGCACAATGTTCCTCCATTCCTTCGCTTGCACCAAGTGTTCAATGTGGACCATCGTCGACCATGCTTTCCACCATTTCGGGACACATCAGAGATTGTAGAACAGCTCACTAGAGACCCAGCTCAGCAGAAGCTTCCTCATCTCAGGGAGGAACTCAACACAATGGGGACCATTGCTTCTTAAGGGGGGAGGAATGATCTAGGTGGATGTTGGTGGCCACCCACCTATCCCATTTTGACCCCTACAATTGTCTCTTTCAGTCTTTTCAGTTTCCGAAATTGTAGCACAATTTCCTATTTTTAATAGTTTTTCGGGTCATGAACTTCTGGAGTCGTTTTGAGGCCCTAAACGACGTTTTTTTGGGAAATATGGGGGCAACATGGGTCCATGGACCGATGTTTCACTTCACAAAAATGTAATTCTTGGATAGATCTTTCTAACGAGTTATCGTATGCATCAAACGGAGATCGTATGCCAAAGTTACGACCCCGGGAAGTTGATGTACCAATTTACCCAAACGGGGCCCACAATTTGGCGTTTCATCTTCTAGGGTTAGGTTTTTTAATGTTAAGGGTTTTCCATTATTTCCCAACAATAAATAGGCCTTCGAGCCTCATTGTAAGACAGTTCAGAGGCATGTAGCTGCCACATCTCTTCTCAGAGATATGCTACCATCGCCCTAGCTGGTTTATTTCCATTTCTGGTCGTAAGCATATTTCAGTATTTTCAATTAATGAAATGAAGCATTATTTCCGCTGCATCTCTTTATTTATGGTTATTGCATCTCTATATTTATGGTTATCTCTGTAATCTATTGCGTTCCTGTTTAAATCCTGATCCCTTTCCCCTTTCCAAGTCTTGACCTCTCTGGTCTTTAATGGGAGGAGCCCAATGTGGTGCTCAATTCCTGACAGATCCTCACAGGGATTTTCTTGAACCTCTCAAGCCTTCTGTCTGCTCGATGTTGCCTTAGGTTAGCTCGGCTCTCTATTTCCCACTTATTTCTTCACTTTCCTTTCTTTTCTCTCACTCTCTTTGTCTTCATGTTCTATCTTCTCTCTTTGTGTTATGTTCTCTGTATGTTCATGGCTTAAAGCCAATCTATCCTTGATTATTCAATTCCTCTTCCACCCCTTCAGTTTGCCTGCTGCTATTCATTTGGAGTTACCTGCCTCTACATCATCGCCATCGTCCACAGGGAACTAACCACTTGTCCTCTCACGAACTGCACCAGCTCTTCCTCAACAGTTCTGTAATTCAATTAACCTGTGGAATGACTCATTCACCAACTCATCGGTCAAAATCAGACCTCAGAATTTTACATGCCGCAACTTAATTCCCCTGTCAAATCTAGTTTCTCCATCGGGCGCAATCTCCACCGTCAGATCTGGAGCCCCCAGATCCTACAGTGTTTGCTCATTTTGCGTGGTTGACTTGTTCGACCATTAGAACGTGATGAGAGACGGTTTTCTCTCTCATCCATCAGACACGCATCGTGAGCTGAATGGAATCGCTTGTTTTAAGCCTAATCTGCTTATCGCCCAAGGATGCCCCCGATAGACCACTAGTTTTATAACACAGGACCCGGCTTTCGCCTTAGTGTTTTCCCCACGGTTTCCCAGCTTCCCATGTGACGAGCACTCAGGGGCTTTCCTTTTCGAGGGGTTTTGCTAATCGCGCATCAAAAAAGGCCTCCGTTTCCCGATCCAGGCTTCCCAACTGCTAGTTTTGCCTCCTACGCAGTCTCCATGGGCCTCGGTCAGCGCACTTTGACTGAGGTCCTCATTATTCCTTGTCGGTTGCAAACTGCCACTGTTCAGAGGTCTTCCTGATCACTCTTTGTTCATAAATTTCTGAGGTTTGTCCTGATTTGATACAGTCATGGTACTTTTGTTGAAAATAATACTAAGAGGGGGGGTGAATCAGTATTATCTAGTTCTTTGACCAAATATTCCTTATTTACACTTCGAATTATTTTTTCATATCAGTACCATAAAGTAATGAGCATGAACAAGAAAACAGACAGTCACATCAAAGAACACCAGATATAAGGTGGAAACCCAATGTGGGTGAAAACCACCTGCTGCAATATGTCTCTATCTTCTTTCAAATTAGAAACTCCTTCTACAATGGTCTTGTACTAGTGCAGTCCTTTACCAGTACGCAGGCTGCAACCTGCAGAGAGCTACAACTCTCTCTCATTTTCCAGTTTCTACATGTAAATTACACAGTCAGCTATAGTAACCAGATCAACAATAACAGAACTAAACCCAGAACACCTTATCAACAGAAAAATTTAGTCAATAGAAGATCTTAAGACAGATACGCAGTTTTCCTTTCACTGGCCTGCGTCCCCACGCACTTCACCTTCTGCTCCCCTGCATATACCCGCAGGAAGCCTTCTATTGCACTGCGTGCCCACGCACTTCTTCTTCAATCGCGCTACGTGCTGTTGTTGCAGGTAAGCACCCCGATACACTATCGCGTCGCGTACTTCACTGAATCCACGCACCCAAAGACACTATCGCGCCGCGTACTTTTTCTGTGCGTACGCACCTGAAACTCTGTCGCTCTGCGTACCTACGCACTGCGCCTTCGTCGCCTCTGCGTACCCATGCACTACGCCTTCGTCACCTCTGCATACCCACACACTTATCCTTCTTCTACTCTGCGTACCCACGCACTCGCACCGTTAATCACCTGCGTACCTATCATTAGGGCCGAAATACAGTTAGATGCTCAGATCTGATCTTGCGCTAGAGAGATCACCCTTCACAGATTCGCTTTCAACTTCTCTTTTATAGATCAAGCTTTTAAACCGAGAACCCAATATTTCAGATCTTAAGATATTCAATTTTCAAAAGATAATTTAGCCAAGTGATCTCCTTCTCTATTTATAGCCTTAGGCCTTTCACAATACCATGAGCCAAAACCATAATAACACGATACGTCGGCTAAATACCATGGGCCAAACATAAGAAACCCCACGTGAGCGCGCTTTTCTGCCTTGAAGTGAGTGAACTGGGGGTACGCACCTTCTGAACGGGTGACCTGCGGGTATGTACGCACTTTATGTATGGAATACCTGCGTGTACGCGCCTTTTGTACTGAGTACCTGCGTACCCATTATTTTCTCCAATATTTGAAAGCTAATCATCAATCTCTGCTACTGACCTGATGTACGGTGCTCCATCACCTGTAAGAGTTCTCCATCACCTGTACGAGTTGCCATCAAGGACAACACTTTATCCATAATGCGAACAATCTCCCCCTTTGGACTTGATAGAACCATAATCCACCAAACACCATAAATGACCATGAAAGAGATAGAGACATATTGCAGCAATATTCAGACCAGCATCCATGATCTCCTTTCTGTACGTCCTCCATAATGCCAACAATGCATTATGTGCTCCCCCTGAACCTGTGCCATTCAATCTTCAACCAATCCGCAAACCAGCAAATGTACGCATATACCCCAAATGAACCTTGCATACAACCAACCATCAAAAGAGATTCAACAAAATGATGCATCAACAACCCCTAGCTTTTGCCTGAGGTATTCAAAGGTCTCCCTGGGCAATGGTTTGGTGAGAATATCAGCAACTTGTTCCTTAGAAGGAACATACTCCAACTTGACCTTTTGTTCAAAAACTTGTTCCCGAAGAAAATGATACTTGATCGGTATATGCTTTGTCTTTGAATGCATCACTGGATTCTTTGAAATGCTGATTGCACTTGTGTTATCACATAAGATGGA
>APFE030805471.1:0-27181 GCA_000404065.3 Pinus taeda | reverse complement strand
AATAGTAAATACATATATCATTAGAGTAACCAAGATCGTTGAAATACAATAACAACATATGCATGAAACGTGTTAGCTCTATTATATCAAGAAAGTGAAAGCTCCAATCATACATACAAATATGACCAACCACTAGTCCTGACAACAGAACGTTACAGTCACTGCCGCCTTCTCCTCCAAAGAGATATACTAGCTTTGCACTGTGGAGAAGCCAAGGCTCATTACAATACACTCCAAATTTTCTCTAAGATACACCTATAGGAAGCTTGGCTCCCAAAAAACTTGTACAGTGAGTTATGAGCTTCTATAAATAGCAAAGGGTTGGGTGACCCTTGACATTCCCCTTTGTGACTCTTCACCTACCCTCATGACACTTCAGCTACTAGATGATTGTTAAATTCTACTATCGACACTTGGTATTTTACTTTTAAAAGATGTTACGTTACAATATGCACATGTACCCATGTGAGACAAAATAGGCTTGAGCAAGCCATGCAAGACATTACTAAGATTCAGATAGTTGTGGGAAGACCAACTCTTCAACATTGTCATTGATGATCAACAGTGGCAAACTGAGGCCAAGCTCAGTAGTCTGTTATGGTGTCTGCATGCTCAATGGTGACATCTTGTTGAAAGTGAACTTTCGCCTCTGTTGCATCCGGGTACACTGATTTGGCACCTCTATCCAACTTGTCTGATAGCATGCACATCATAGTCTTGAGTGTAGCTAAACTAGAAACATACTAATGCATAGTCTCTGTGTTGATCTCCAAGTCTGCACTGGTGGCTACGAGCATTAACTCATCAAAGTACATGTCCAGCTCCAATTGGACTTGGTTCTTTGACTTCGCCTCGTGAGTGTGAAAATAGATGGGATCATGTGCGTGTGCACAATGACATCCATGCTTTTGAACACCCATGCATGTGAAGCCTGCAAAATGGTGATGAGCTGTGAGAGTTCCTCATAGTTATAGATCTTACTCTTCTCACCCTGTCTTCTCTATGCCAGCTACTTGGATGAGTTTATAACCTGTATGGGCATAGTTTCATCAATCTGTGCATGTTGTGCCCCTTGTTGTGCATGTCTCTGCTGCACTTCCTTCTCTCTTCTGCGCAGCTCCTGTTCTTCCCAGAGTTTCTGCTTCAACTCCTACAACTCCTTTTTTGTTTCCTCCATCCTATGTTTCTCTCTTAACCTTTGCGTGATCCTCTTTTCGTGTTGTTGCCTCTTAGCCTCAATCTCCAAAGCTACTTTCATCACAAGTGGATCTGCTTTGAACTTGTGGATTTTTTCTACCTTTGTGCTATCAATAACCATTCTCTTGCCTTTGTCATGTGCAGGTATGTTACCGTCTGCTGCTACTGATGATGGTGCTCTCTGAGCTGTTGCTTCTTTCTGCTTTGCTAAACACTCTACAACTATGTTGACTGGTTCATTGAGCTTGGAGAAGTGATAGAAATATCTCTAAGGGTCTTCCTCATGCCAATGACACACCCTGTGGATCCAAGGAAACCACACTCTCACACAGTGGTCCTTCACCAAGCAATGTGGGTCATATGGATTGAAACTTCTGGTGCCGAAGGTGAATATTTTTAACTCCTCCATCTTGGCCTCAACATGTTTGATATTATGTATCTCGTGCAACTCGATCCGCAAAGGAAGAGCGGGCCAAGGTTCCTTCTTCTTTCGGTGTAGTCCTGCTGACAACCCTATCGAGATGTGATATGACACCTCTTGCATGACGAGCTTGTCCATGGTAAAATTTGGTAAAACATGCAGAGCCTTCTCTACGTTGTACATCCGTATGAAGGTGCCAAGGGGTCAGGCATACCAATATTCTATGTTGATCAATGCCTCCGTTGTTTCCTGTGACATGCAAGGTGGATCCTTCTCAAATATCATTTTGTACACCGAGGTGAAAAAGTGGTTTGAAAACTGTGTGATAACTCTGCGGAAGCTGCATTTGGAGAACAATCTGCAAGAAGTGTGCACAAAGTTTTATGAAGGTGTCCATGCCCAACTCAAGCCTGGGAACTGCTAACAGGCACAAACTGCATCACGTATGTATGCAGACATGTATATCTCCACTTACTGGCCCTTTGGCAGGTGTTGGGCTCCTTTCACCTGTCCCTTCAACCTGAGAGCCAACTTGTCAAACCAGTTGCAAGGTCTTCCTTCACTGGCTAGTTGGTCCAACACAATCACCCAACTTTGCGAGAAGGTTTATGTGCTCTCTTGGCCGTATAAGTGGCATGCAAATATGACCAAGTACTAATATGCCTTCCACAGTATCTTCGTCTTGTAAACCTGGTTGGGTGTTGCCTTGAACTTAGTTGGCTCTTTTACCTAGCTCTTCAAGTATCTCTTGAGTTTGCATTGTTGTTGGGTTTGTTGAAGGGTTTCTCCATTATGATCACCGGTTGTGGCAAGTGATACATCTCCTGAAATTCCTTCACCCCGAAGGTAGCAAGATGTGTTCTCTTGGCACTTCTCAACATCATTGTCTCGTGATCTATGTGTGATACAATCCAGTGGATCATGTCCACGCATGGAAATGTGAGATACCTACATGCAATCTGGTACAAGCCAGACTTGTGGATGTTGACATAAACCCTATGGTATTCCATATTTTCCTCAAATGTGCTTGAGAATATATCACTTATGTCCTTACATTTCATCTTGATGTCCTTGTCTATGAAAAACTTAGTGTCTTTATAAATAGGCATGATCATAGACACTTGTTCAACTACATCTCCAGTTTCACTTTCGACGGTTTCCTTTGACCCTGATCTCTTGGAGGCCATTGAACCTGAAGTGCTAAGAGATGGAGGAACACCTGTGATACCTAGAGAGATATCGACACTCATGGAAATCAATCTATCAATTGAAATCCAAAATGAATTTGAGGGGTGTCATGCAACATACCTGGGTGAATGACTGGGAAGATTGCACAATTTTAACCAGGAGGTTGGGAGACTAAATGCCAAAAATACACAAGGCACATTCCAGGCTGTTAGGAGGCTGACTAACTACTGGAACTGCACAATGCATAGTCCAGCCTGGCTTGCTGAGGACTAAACTTTTGCAATGTGTAGTTCCAGCCAGCAATGACATGCAAACCCACAAACTGCATTGCGCAATTTCTGGGGCCAACAGGGCGCTGCCTCCCAGAATTGCGCAATGAAAGCCTCGAGGTTAGTGCTGACTAGATTTGTGTAGTTTCTGGAGGTAAGGCAAAGCCTTCATTCTCAGAAATGTGCATGGATAGTCGGCAAGGCAAGTTCTGGGCCAAGGCAGCCCAGACCCGCTGACGGACAACTGAAAACATGAAAAGTTATGAATGCACACCAAAGGTCAGTGTAAACAAGAGTGAATGATCATGCATGCAATCATTGAGTGCAAGATTCATAAAATGGGAGAGCAAGCATGCATGTGAAGCGAATCTCCGCAACGATGACCATGAGTGAAGAAACAACGTCATGCATGTGACAGCAGTGACATACAATGAAAACTTGAAACAATTCTTCTATAGGCTAACATGCATTAAAACGACAGCAGTCATTCAACAAAACCAAGCAAACAACATTCATACAAAGCGAAATACAAAAAGTGACAGAAAAGTAGCAAATGACATGAGAAGCAAACTTACCCAGACAAAGCTAAGCTAAATGTGTTGAAGACTCCTAGATGCAATGTGGGATGCCAAAGCTCCAAGATCGATGTGAGGAAGAAGCTTTGCAACATCAAATAAATAAGTTTGATAAGGATGAGGCTTATGACGCGCATGCCACAAATCTAGAAAAAAGCGACACTTGGAGGGAAGTTTTTAAAATATCTTTGCATGTAACCTCCAAATACTAAAAATAGATCCCTAAAATCTAGGGATGCTTTTTTTCTTTTTTCGAGAAAAGTAGCCGATGCATGCAAATTGGGATTGCTCAGTTTTGGAGGGAACCGGTCAACCTGAAAGAACATGCAACAATCTGCAAGCCTAGGGATGAGTTTGCACAATTTCTGGGTTGAGCAAGACTAGATGTCCCTCATACATTACGCAATTTCTGGACTGAAGCCCCCGCTACCAGTAAAAATTGCGCAATTTCTGAGCTGAAGCCCAGTGCTGGGTTGGATTGCATAGTTTTCAAAGGGAAGGTTGTCTAGCTGGATTTTTCATTTCTAGAGCCCAACAGGATTGCGCAATTTTTGGAGGGAAGGTTGGTTCCCCTCCAAAATTGCACAATTTTCTGAGTGAGCATCTCAACCAGGAAATTGCCTTAGTTTGAAATGAAAGCCTATGGAGGGAGACAAATAAGCTGACATGCACAGGTTGGTAAGCCATTGAAACTTAGTTGAATCCCATGTACTTACTCAGTGCAAAACATGCTGCTAAGGATGATAGGTAGGGAGGCTCCAAAACGAAGTTAAGGAAAATTTTGGAGGGTGCTTGTAGATGCTACAATAGTTGGTTGGCCTTATTGAGAGTGTGAGAGTATGCCATTATGAGGGCATTGAGAATGAGTAGAGATTGCAATAGATTCTCATATAGTTTCTGCAGTGTTTTATCAGAATCGTGTATGCATAATTTAGAGAATGATTTGAGGAAAATTTCATAGTTTTTGTGTTACAGATGGTAGTATTCAGAGTGGAGAAGGATTGAAATCTCGTAGTGTATTAGTGTGTAGAAATTTGATGTGAGATTCTCCCCCTCTGGGTCATATTTTTTTCCTGTTTTATATTGCAGAATGATGGTGTTGTTGGGTTGCTCATGGTGAGCAGATTGACAACCCAATATAAATATTTATGAAATGTGGTTCTCATGGAGGAAGTGAAGGCATGGGGGCTTCAGAGTATACAATGATTCAGAATGTTTCAGTAGAAGGAACAATTTTTTACATCCAATCGGTGTTGGATAGTCTAATGGGTGTTGGACAAAGATTGTTGGTCATGGGCGCTTCCAATATATAGATTTCTGTAGATCCGTGAGAGAAGCATATTTCCTAAATGATAGGTTCCATCATATTGTAATGCAAGCCAAGTCTTCTGACTTATAGGTGTAAGTTAATCCATCTAAAATCTTATTCAGCATATTAATAGAATAATTGAGCAGTGCAACAGAAGCAAGGTGATTTTCTCTTGAATGGGTTTCCACTAGAAATATTTGTGTTCTTGTGTGTGCATGCTTGTGTTAATGTTTCTCATGGTTATTATGCTTTGAATTTGTTGTTTCTTTATTATTCAGTCAAGATAATATTGTGAATGTGCTATTTGATATTGTGGTAAAAATATTTAATGATCTAGTTTCCAACAATGATCTCTATATTCCTGGTGGTATTGAAGTCATTAGAAGCTCCCTTCCTCAAGCTTTGAAATTTGGCTCGAGGGTGACAACTACAAGTAATATTGACTGCAACTCATCTAAGGTTAGGTGGAGAGTTAGAGTCTCAATATTAATTGCTAAACATTTTCAGTTAATAAGAAAAGTTTCTTACTTGTATACTTGATGCACTGAAAAAGATGAACATTGTTGTCATGAGATGCATTTCATTTCTTAGCACTATTAATGTAGGAATATGTTATTCCTATCTCTCCATGATGAGATGCCTTATGTATATGTGTATTTATCATTTTTATAAGGGTCCTAGAGGCCTTTGAGTTAAGCTATTTTATTCATAAGGTACTAGGTCGTTTGGTTCGTCTTGTTATTTGACCAAGATGAGTCTGCAAAGTCGATCATCGACTTATGCTTTATGTGCTAGAGAATGTTATATGAATATTTACTAGGTTATTTTAATACCATTTTGAATGCATGGAATCTCTGTTTCCTGTATGATTTGGAATTCTAGCTTCTTATGTATTCTCTGATGAATGGGTTAATTTCCTGTATGATTTGGAATTCTAGCTTCTTATGTATTCTCTGATGAATGGGTTAAATTCCTATGTTTGTTCAATGCCTATGTTATGCTGAAGAATGCCGACTTTGGTGTAAAAGTGTAATGCTCACTTCTATGTAGCTTCTAAGGAATGGTTGATTCCTATATGGGTTGAGAGTGTTATTTCGTTTGATGGTTGGCCTAGATAGAAGTTTCGACTGATTGGTCTAGTCAAGGTAAGTCGACTCATTAGTTCATTTCATTGATTTTGTCTATTTGAAGAAAACCAATTGGTTGGTTATTTTGGATTTATTTGGTCAATTCAAGCCAAGTCAATTGGGTCGAGTCATTTCTATGTGATTTCATCATGATTATTCTGTGTGATTTCATCATGCCTCACAAATGCTTTGGGCCCAATGATCCATGATTGAGATGAGATCATAGAGTCATGGAATTCATTTTAGTTAATAGGTGAACGAACTATGAATAAATTTGGGCCTGGGAAAACACCAAGAAAAATTCACGAATTTCACTAATTTTTGAAAACATTGCAAGCAGGTCAAAGATAGTTTATGGGACCCACCAGGTCGAGGGTCAGGCTAGTCGGCCAGTAAGTGGCTTTTGGGGTGAGCTCACACCCAACCAAAGGAAAGGAATCGAGCTAATTGGCGGTCGGGTTAGTCAAGGCTTAGTGATGAGTTGGGGCCTGGTGATGATTTGAGGTTGGTATTGCATTCGATGGGGCCCGCTAGTTCGAGGTCGGGTCAGTTAGGGTCGTTGAGTGAGTTAGCCAGGTAGTTTAGCGGGGTCAGGCTAGCTAGATCGGGGTCAAGAGTTTGGTTGAGTTCATGTTTTATGTTTATTCCTGAGTAGATCGACTTTTGAATATGCACCTATTCTACATGGATTTTTCCACAGTGGCAGAGTAGTTAAGTAGGCACCATGGAGAGTGTCATGTGGGTGCCACGTGGGATCCATTGGTGATGTGGCAAGATTAAATGGGTTTAATTTAAAATGGTCATAACTCCTATTCTATAAGTTATATTAAGGCAAAACTTATATCTTTGGAAAGGTCTTGACGAGACGATGACATTGTTTATTTTGGGGTTTGAGAAGTTTGAAAAAGATCAAAAATATTATTCCCCATTTCCATAACTGAAATTTGAAGGTCAAATCATTATAATAACTGCCTCCCTCTACCTTTAGTTTGGGTTAGGGATAGTAGGGTGTGCGTTACAAAACCTTGGAAATATTTATAATTTTGTAAATTATCAGGGATAAATACTTGGCATTTTTATATTAATTCTAATTTAATATTTTCTATATCTCTATAGCGAGGTTTGGTGAGTTTGTATTGTAAACCAATTTGATCCTATTTAAAGTTGGGAAAATGTCATGTAAAACAATTTGATCCTTTCGAAATTTGGGAAAATATTAATTTTGAATTGGACAACCAAGGGTTTTAGGAGGGTTTTTGCATTTTGGGGAGAATGTGAGCAACCATGGCTTGGTTTTTGTCGATCCTTGGTTTTCATTTATGATTTAATATTTGAATAAAATTTGTGTTTTGTTATCACACTTCTAGAAAATTTTAGGGAGCCATATTTTTCTTACAAGGTAGAAACCTTGGAGAATATTTATAATTCTCGAAATTATGAGGTAACATTTTTTTAAATTCTAATATTAATATTTTCTATATCTTTATAGCTAGGTCTAGTGAGTCTATCATGTAAAACGATTTGAACCTATTGAAAGTTGGAAAAGTTTGGAAAATATTAATTTTGAATTAAACAATCTTTTTGGGGAAAATTAGGGAAAATTATTTAAGTAAACAAATATTAGCCCATAGGATTTTTCCGTTTTGTTTTGTTTTTTCCCTATTTATTGTTCTTGAAAAATGCTTTTGAATTCTATTCTATTTCGTTTTTCATAGGAATTGGTGGTATAGACAAGAATAAGAGACCTCCAGAAGACAAATCACCATAAGAATATGAAAATTAGAGCATGATCCAATGGCACTATGTGTCGTTCTATGTTGACAATTTAGGTGGAATTGTAATGCAACATTCAAAGCAAGGGTGAGTGCATGTCATGTCCACAAGTTATCCATTATTTCAACTTGGGGTAATGTGTAATATCTTTTATTCACATTTGAGATTGGTAGAAACCGTAATTGAGAGCAAGTGATATGTATACTTTAAAGTTTTTGTTTGAGTTTGGCTTGTGCTCAGGTTGGATAGTGTATTTCATTTGTTGAACTTCCCAGTGAGTTTTTTGTGTGGACAGATGTTTCATAGTCCTAAATGAATTCCAACAGATCATGTTCATTTTACTTTTGGGATCTATTACTAGCGCTAGTGGGTTGGGTTTTGGGGTTAATTGCACTTTGGAACTAAGATAATATATTAAATTATAAAAAGTTAATAATTAAATTAAAAAATTAAAATTGAATTTAAAATAAAATACTATAATTTACAATTAGCCTCGAGCCATTTGGAATATATATATATAACCAATATAGATTTATATTATTAACCTTGAATCTAGAGGGATCAAATCACTCAAGGCCTACATTTTTCCTCAAGTTTTATAGTAGAAAAGAGGTTGCACTTTGAGATTTTTATTTTATTTTATTTTATTTATTTTTTTTTTTTTTTAACATAGTCTTCAATACTTTTTAATTTTTTAAATAAAATAATAATTATTTATATAGTATTAATAAAATTATTTTAAAATTTATTTTAATTTTTATATAATTTTTTTTTTTTTGTAAGTAAGCATTTGTATTAAGAAACAAAAAATATTGTACAAAAGGACTGCCCGGGCTAACTAGAGCCCGCGGCATAGCAGAGAACAAGACATATTGACCAAAAGACCTCCTGCAGAACCCCAAAGAAACAGGGCAGCCGGTAAGGATGAACTATCCACCTCGGCTCTGAGGAGTAGACAGGAAGAGAGCAGTACTATACTAGAAGCTGACAGAATTGGCTAAGAGGCAAGAGCATTACTGGGGATTCAACCCAGCTTGAGTGGAATCCTCAGTTCGGCCCTTTTTACCTTTCTTCTTCCCAACTTTGACCCATCCAAATTGATCCTGAATGGATGGCAGAACTTGCAGACTACGCTGGGCGGACGGGGAGATCTCCTTGTCTGAGTCCGAAGGAGAGGTCTCAAGAGTTTGTTTCTGCGAGAGAGGAGGGGCCATGGACTCCACAGGACCTGTTGGGGGCGGGTCCTGTGCAAGCGAATCTTCCATCCCGTCCTCAATCTCTTCCTCTTCATCAGAGCTAGAACTAAAATCATCCATGGGAGGCGGGTCACAAGCCTTCCAGCTTTTGGATTTCGGCTTGGGAGCAGCCTTCTTCTTTTGGGCTGGAATCGCTGGGCAAGATCGATGAAGGTGCCCTGTGAGATGGCAATTTCTGCAGCGGAACGCTGTGTTCTCATAATCTAGTGTCTGAGTCCAGTGGAAGTCTCTGATTTTCAGAATGATCTGATCAGGTAATCCTTTGCTCATGTCTATTTCTGCGCAGATTCTGGCGAAGGTGTAGAGGCCCTTTTCCCCTCTAGAAGTATATGTAGCTAGATGGCGGCCTAGAGAGTTACCAATTCCTTTAAACACAGCAAAGTGCCATAAATGAACCGGGAGGTTGGGAAGTCTGACCCAGATGGGGAGCTTGGTAATAACAGTTGTAGAAGGATCAAAATCTGGGAACCAAGGGGTTAAGAAGAGACCTGTTGAGTTCCAAAACCAAGGGCCCCCAGTTAATGCTTTCTGATAATCCTCACTGTCAACGAAGACAACAATGAAGAAACCTTTAGAACAGAGAAGCACCTTGCAATTGTTGGTCCAGTTGGAGTGAACCCATTTGTAGAGATCCTCTGTGCGAGGCCATAACCCATTGAACTTGCAAATAATGCCAAATTCTGCAAACAGTTGGAGCTGCCTGTCCATCATTGGATGCTTTATTTCTATGGAGGGGGTTTCCTCCAGCTTGTCCACCAAAAACGGTTTTGGAGCTTGGGCTGGAGCAGCTGAGTTCTTGGGTTTCTAAGCATGGACAGCATCTCTGCAAGAAAATGCTGCTGCTGAAGATGACTGTCCCGTTGCTCTCCCTCTCAAACGAAAGGAGAGAAAGATGGAAGCATTTCTTTGGATGTCGTAAAATGAAAGGGGCAAGAGATCTTCAAGTTGTTTACCTTTGAAGAGAAGCCTTTGAGAAGCAGAGGGAATCCTCGTCCTAAGGTTCAGTGCTTGCTTGAGGTCTTGCACAAGATCAGAAGGGCTCACCCACTGAAGCATTGTTTTGCCTGAGAGGAGCACAACAAGGATCTGAAAAGACTCAGGATGCTTTGGCAAATGTCGTTCTCTGCAAAACTGAGAAGAAAAGACACTGGAACAAGCACAGCTTGTCAGGGGCCCAATCTGCGCCTGAATAATATTTCCCTGCTCTGGGCAGTGAGCAAAATGAGTCCTTGGGAATGGCTCGAGAAGTCTGAAGCTGGCCGAATCCATCTTAGTTGGGCCAGACAAAGGCAGGACTATCCGCCGAAGTTGTATCTCACAACAATGTCTTAGGACTCTGCCCCAAGAGACTAGAACCCTCTATGGTATTTCGTCAAACACTTGCCACGCATCCTCCCTGCGCAGGAAATTTTCAGAATATTTAAGAATATCCGGAAGCAATTTTATTTCTAGACTGCTACTTCCTGAGGGGAAAGCGGACGGAAGCTGAATCGTGGGGAGGGAGAGGAGAAACGAAGTCCCACTTCCCGCCCCTGAGCTGTTCTGAAGAAAGGGAGATGAGCCTGGAGCAGTTAACAACAAACCGAAAAAAATCGAACCCTCGAGCTGAGGGAGCTTCTGCTGTACCACAGTCATGGAGCTGGCTTCAAGCTTGGCCAAGAAGAAAGCCCTGCGTGGAAAAGAGAAAAAGTCTTCGCGGGGAAAAGGGACCAAACAGGGGAAAAGACTTGATACTGAAAAAGAAAAAAAGCCCTCGGGCTGAGGGGACTCTGTCTGAACCGTTAACAGGGAGCGGTCTGCGAACAAGGCGCCACTCGAACTCCTGTTGGGAACCTGACGAGAGCCATCATGGGAGAAGTCGAACATGAGGAGGACGCCTGTGCTGTGGACAGCCCTTTCGCCGACAGAGCTCTGCTGGAAAGAATGATTGCGCTGCAAACATAGAACGGGCCAATCAACCTCAAGGTCAGGACCTTGGAGGGGAGGCGCCGCGGAGAAGCCGCGATCCCAGGCTGCGTTGGACAGAGAGACGCTGGACTTGCAAAAAACCCTAGTCGTCACCATTCTTTTCTCACAGTATAATCCAAAGGTCGACCCCTCTTCTTCGTCACCCAACCTTTTAATTTTTTATATATATATATATATATATATATATATTATTATATTTATTTATTTATTTATTTTGAAGAAAATGATTTATTTTAAATATTTTAAAATACAGCCTTGGCTCAACGTTTGGGGGATTAAGGAGTAGATCATTATGCGAAGCAAAGACAATATCAAAGATATTATTTCCTTCAGTTTTAAGGATAAGATGTGGGGTGTTAAGACACTGGAGGGTAAAAGGAAGCTAAAGTGCTATATGGAGGTGATCAACCCCACCTTTGATAACCAGAATTAACTCTCTATGTTGACTAGCACGAAGAATAAAACGAACATCGCTAGGATTAGAACTAACTCTCATGAGCTTCGGAGTGAAATCAGGCGGTGGTCTACTCCAAGACTCCGTAGGACGATAGAATTTGTCAGATTTGTGATACTAAGAAGGTCGAAGATGAAAAGAACTTTCGTTTAGATTGCCTAGCTCTTGCCCACATCTACTCTCAATTCCCTATCATCAGCGACACCTCCAATCTTCTTGACTTATTAAGCTAGCACAACTATATCGATCTTGGAACACTTCTTTCCTTGCTCCTTAATCACATAAACAAAATTTTGAAGTTTCTTTTCTTGAAGTCGATAAACCACATTAATCTTAATAGACGTTAATCATCATCTTTATCATTAAAATAAAAGGTAAAAATAATATGAAAAATATTATTTATTTGTATTCAAAATATAAAATGAGTCGAGTGTTCAAATAAACGTTAAATGGTAAACAACTTGGAAATAAAGATATGATGGGTACATAAAATCATTGCAAAACTTCAAAGTCAATCATCGGCATCTTCTTCTTTTTATGGTCACACCAATTGAGGTACAAATAAAAGCGAAAATTTGAAAAGCGGGTAAGTAGTGTGGCGCCATTCCAAAGAAAGGGGTAGCATCGCCGAAATCACGAGGTTTCCAAACATCACCATGGGCAATGATCGATGATCTTCGAAGTGTGGGTCAAAAAGTTGAAATTGGAGATTTTTTAAGACACCCAACAAATAAAATTAATTCAACCTGTACACCATAGTTCCAGTTAAGGTTAACCCAGTCGATCAGAGATTGAAAATCCACGCTTTGTAGTTTATCTATACACAGAATGCTAAGGGTATCTGAACACAAAATAGATAGAGTGGTGAATTTAGATTTTTCTTTTTTAATATGAATGATTTTAACGAAGAGCCGAAGAGTTTAAAAGACTAAAAAATCATAATTTTAATTTATTTTCATATTTTTTTAATGTAGGATCTTTTGTTATGTGTTTTTATTTAAAGTAGGATCTTTTGTTATGTGTACTTATTAGAAGGCTAATAATTCGTTTGATTTTATCTTCGTCAAATAGATAGTGTATATTGTCAATTTTTAGATTGTATTTATATTAATTGTAGATATCTTCATAAGCTACACACTCTATGACAAAGTGCCATTCCGTCTTCACCACACTCCTATAGCAAAAAATTGAGAGAAAAAAGAAAATTATAAGCATAAAATTTCTATAAATATATTTATTGATAGAGATTTTAGGTAAATTAGTTTTAAAACTGGAAGAATCTTATATCGAAGTTTTAAAACGAAGAAAAGATGTGGGGAAGAGATTTGTTTATTTGTGGTGAATTGTATCTTTAAAGCAAGTTGTTATATTATGGAAAGTTGAGAGAAAAAAGAAATGAAAGAAAAGTTATGAGCATAAATTTTCTATAAATACATTTATTTAATAAAGATTTTTAAGTAAATTAGTTTCGAAACTAGGAAGAATTTTATATCCGAGTTTTAAAATAAAGAAAAAATATGGGAAAGAGGCAACAGTGTTTATTTTCTTGTGAATTGTATCTTTAAAGTGGGTTGTTATATGATTATTAGAATTAAAAAAAAAATATCTTCGTCATTTTTTTCAAATTAAAATTTTGATTAAAATTTTGACATTCTAAATTTTTTATGATAAAATGTTGTATAGTTATTAGAATTAAAAAGATATATCTTTATCAAATTTTTTTAAAATAAAATATTCACATCAAAAATTTTATAATATTCTATCAAATTTGAATTCAGACTTGAAAAGTACACTATTTTATCATATCATATCAAATTCGAATTTAGACTTGAAAAGTACACTATTTTATCATATCATATCAAATTCGAATTTAAATTTGACAACTACATTGCACATCACATCCTTAAGGGAATCTAACTCACATTTTCATTTTCAAGGGAATAAGAGATACTTATAAATGGTCACAAGAGTAGACATGAAGTAAGTGAAATTAACAATACTTTTGTCTTCTATATACAACTTTGAAATGAAACACACATAATCGATATTCATGAAAAAGGGCATCATTATTCAATAGTTTCCCAGCAATTCAATACCTCGATTAATCTACTATAATCATAAGTGAGTGTATCTATTAAAGAGTGGAAGATAAGATATTCCTCTCACCATTTACATAAAAATTATAAATTTAATAGATAGTTAGAGTATAAATTAGCATAAATTTAATGTTAGATTTATTAAGTATATGATTAAATTTTTGAGGATGTAAATTTCTTTTTGAGTGCAATTTAATTTCAGGAAATATTTGTACCTCAAGAGATTTGATTTCTCTCATCACTTAGTAGAGCCTTATTTAAGATAGATCTATGTTGATTCTTAATCATATTAGTTATATTATATAAATTTCACATCTCTATATATAAAAGTATTCTCATTTTTAATTTTATTAAAAACTTGATCTAATCTTTATAGAATATCCACTTAATATTTTTAGTAGTAGTGATGATAGAGGATTTAGATATATCTCAAAAGTAATTATAACATTTTTGCCTTTTTTTGTATGTCTAAAATTTCTATTGATGAAAGAGAAATAAAATTACACCATTTACCATCGTGCCTCATTTTTTAGCATAGTTTTCTCTATACTAATGGTATCAAAGCAGAGATGAATGATATTGAGAATAACAAAGTAAACATAAAGGGACAAACGAAACAACTAGTCAGGCACCCAAATTTGGGCTAATCTTCAAGGTGACCTTTCTTTCCTTTATTTTTTGAAACCTTGACCCAACCTTCGGAAGACAGTTTGATCAAAGTGATTTGTAGATTATCTTTGTGTGCCGAAGGAGATTCCTTATCGGATGTCGAAGAAGCCAACTCATGAGTTTATTTCATTAAATCCAAAGAAGCATTATTATTCAATATCTATGTGCTTGCCAAAGGAGCATGGTCCATGCCAAGAGTCGTTGCGTCATCGACCTTATCCCCCATATGGATTTCATCATCAACTTTTTCATTGTCCTTGTCTGACGTAGAGGAGGCCTTTCCCTCGATAGCAGGAGAGTTGCAGAACTTTCAAATTTTATATCTGGAATTGCATATGTTACGCTTCTGTTGAGAATTAAACACCGAGAACAAATTATGTAAGTGGCTTGTTTGATTACAGAAGCAACAACGAAAAGCATTATTCTCATATTCCAAAGCCTAGGTCTAGTGAAAGACACTGATTTTTAAATTGTTTGATCTAGAAGCCCTTTACTAATATCAATTTCAACACAAATTTTGGCATAGTTGTATACAACAAGTAGCCCAAGAGGGGCATCGATAGTAAGGTAACGACCCAGAGAGTCTCCAATACCATAAAAGATTGTGTGGTGCCACAAGTGAGGTGACAGATTAGGAAGTCTGACCCATATTGGCATCTTCATAATGACAATTTTAGATGGGTCAAAACTTGGGAACCAAGTGGTTACAAATAGTCCAACATTGCCCCAAAACTTCTGATTCCTCAAATAACACAATGAAGAAGCCTCTTGAGTAGAAAATGACCTTGCAATTCTTAGTCCATACGATATGGATCCATTGGTAGGGATCAGTTTTGCAGGGCCATAATCTATTAAAATGGCATATTAGGACTGCCTCTGAATATATTTTATGACGATCCTTCATATCTAAGTGAGATATTTCTAGGGAGGGAATTTCATCATAATTTTCCACCAAAATGAAGTCGATTGGGCTTAATCTTCCCTAGAGGGGTTTCGAGCATGGATTGCATCCTTATAAGAAAAAGTATGAGATAAGGAAGGATTATTTCCAATCCCCCCTCGTAGATGAACAACCATGAAAACAATGACATCTTTACCAATGTTGTAAACTAAGAGAGGATCAACATCATCCAATTGCTTTACCTTGAAAAACCAAGCATTGCATGCCTAAGGGAATACTCACTCATAGCTCCCAATAAAACTTGAGATCTCGAACCAGATTCGAGGAGAAAACCCTAATGAGGAGTGACTACCCAGAGGGGAGCTAGACAAACATTTGATAACAAGTTGGTGAATTTGGTACACAATCCCCTGGCATCATATATGCAAGCGCAAAGGAAAATGTCCTCTACAAGATAGTCTAGGCTACCATGAGGATTTATGAAATTTTTTTATTATACAAATATTTTAGAAATCTGAAACAAGTTATTATAGCCTTTTTGCTTTTAGATTTAATCAAAAAAATGTTATATAATTAAAATAAATTAAAATATTTATAAATATTTTTTATTGTGAAATGAGTTATGGTTTTTAGGCATCTCGTATTGATAAGACACAATATTGGCCCATGGTACTATAACAAAGCCTATTTACAAGTTAATAATATCATTGTAAAGTGGGGGTGAATGTCCATGATTAAAAATCTTGTTATATTGTAAGATTATGATAATTATTAAGTTTTTATGTGCTTATTAATTAAATTTCAATATGATTACAAAATCATTATTTTAATCTATATGGTAAAATAGATCTTAAAGCTACTATTTATATGTTATATATTTTAATTTTATTAATAAAAACAAAATTACTATGTAACAAGTTAAATTTTATTACCTTTCTTCTATATTAGGTTGTATATTACTTTTAACTTTTTATTATACTTTAATTGAACCAACATGTAAATATTTAAAAACATTTATACCACTACAACATAGCCCCATAAAGAGAAATTGTTAAAGCAAGGTAAATATCAACTAAATTCATGGTAACCACTATGTTAAGGACTTAAACATATAATTCAAGATATCCATTCAAACTTTGGGTCATTGTTTCCTATTAAACTATTGCTTGGCTTTAGGAAGCAACTATATCGAGTTGGAAACCAATAGCAATAGGTTGATTGATGCAAATATATTTGAAATCCATACAATGAATGCTCACAACGTCATGGCCGTTATCTACTCACAGTGAGGTTGTTTGAGCAACATAGAATCAGAATGACATTCCAAACGAGCTAACGTGAGGCTATGCATCAATTGGGTTAAATACCAACATAGATCCATCTTAAATACAGATCTAACATGAGCAGAGAGAGATCCAATTTCTTCATGTGAAATTTTTTTTATGAGTCCACATTATTTAATTGTTTTGTATATTTATTTTTTATTTTTTAATATTTATATATATATTTTCAATTTTTTATTTTGGCCAAGATGAGCAAAATGTCATCTTTAATGATGGATGGACAGGGTTACACATCATACTGGGTTGTAGAATGAGTCTCTTGACTCGACAAACTTGTAGACTCTATTCATTATAATTAATAAACCCAATGTTTCTGTCCAACCTATGGCTGCCAACTAACACATGCAAAGATAACCTTAGGAGTTCCATACCAAGAAACAAATAGCTTATATTTTTTCCAAAATTTTCATCATTCTTCCTCTGACAAAGATGATAATAGCTGATTCCAACTGAAAGAGATTCATGTTGGGCATAAAATGTGAAAGGAAAACACTAACAAAGCAACAACAACATAAATATTAAAAAAGAACAAACAGATACTAAATATCAATGATTACCAAATGTGCCAAAACATTTGACCGCATTTGGCACTTATAAATGTAGGATGCGAAAATTTTTAAAGCTTCCATTTCATTATATGTAATTTATTGACTTAGAGTCATACTTTCATATGCCCCAAATGATTGTAAACTAAACTTATTTGATTGTATTATATAGTTAAAATTAAAAAAATAAAAGAATAAAAAAATCAAATAATAGAACCAGAAATAATAGTCCATTGTTCCTCTCATTCATTCACCAAAAATTCAAATAATATCAAAACTTCAGAGTTATCTCATTCATTCACCAACAATGCAAATAAGATCAAAACTTCAGAGTTAGCAAAACATGGCCTACATTAGGCGGTAGTTTTGAAAATACAAAAAGATGGTGTAGGTTCATAACCATTTTAGTTTTATCACAACCATTATAATGAAGACTTAATCCTACAAGTCTAGATATTGTCCATTCAAATCTAGAAATATCCATTCAAATTCTGGGTTATTGTTTCCCAGTAAGGAAATGATTGTCCACGACATCCATTCAAATTCTGGGTGATAAGTAAATGCTTGTCCACCCACTTGGAAACTAATAGACTAATGATGCAAATGTATTTCAGAGTCCTACAATGAATGACATCAACCGTATGGTGAGGCATTCTGAGCAGCATAGAATGAGAACAACACTCCAAGGGGTTAAGCAAGGTTATCCATGTATTACATTAAATATTAATATAGATTCATCTTTATAACATATTTACTTACAATGAAGGACATCAACCGTATGGTGAGGCATTCTGAGCAGCATACAATGAGAAAAACACTCCAAAGGGGTTTGAGCAAGGTTATCTATATATTACGTTAAATATTAATATAGATTCATCTTTATAACATATTTACTGAAAAGGATCAAATCTTTTCAAATCTCTAGGTGTAAATAAGGCGGAGACAATAAAAATGTATTGATATTAGAATATTGTGTTTATGATAAAAATGGAAATTGCTTTATTATTAACAAATTTTTAAATGGCATATATCAAATCCATATTAAAAATTGAATGAACTATATATATCCCCCATAAATATATGATATTGAAATATTTTACTTAACTAAGCATATTGAAATATTTATTTATAGTCACCCAAGGGCATAGAGCATACATGGTATTCTGTTAAGACACTCCTTGGTGTAAAGGTCACTAGTTCACAAATCCATGGACAAAAATCTAGCCATGGTAAGGATTGATGTGGCCTAGGCCAGGTGTGATCCTACAATAATTTTGATGATTTAAATACTCTTGGGTCGTGGCTACTCAAGCCATAGGTTAGGCATGCTAGTCATCTTAGGACTCACATAACTTAACAAACAAACAAAAAATGTTTATTTATAGTCTATGTTGATTTTTTTCTTTTTATTATCAATATTTTTAAATAAAAGAACTACACACCAATCACACGTATTCCTTAACTTGTTACCTCTTAGAAAGAAGCACATGCTCTTGACCATTAGATCCACATTCTCCTTCATATTAGGGAGAGGGGGAGAGAAAGAGAGAGAGAGACTTCCCCATACAAGGGAGACATGTATTAAGAGAGATGTGTAATTCATATATATATATATATATATAATAATATATATAATACATATATGCTAAGAGACAAAGAGTGCTACTTTCCAATAGAAGGGAGAGATATATTTAAAATTATATTAAATAAAAAAGGGAAAATTCTTTTAATGTGGACAATGTGAACCATAAATAAAACATATCAATACCTATGTTAAGTAAAACATTTCAAGGTCAAATATGTATGTATTAAATAAACAATTGAAAATAAAATATTTCAATACCCATGTTGAGTAAAACATTTCAATGTCAAATATGTAGCTATTATATAAAATAACTGAAAATAAAATATTTCAATGCACATGTTAAGAATATTTCAATTTCAGCTATGCATATATTAAATAAAAAAATGAAATTAAAAAATTCTTATGGTTAAAACATTTTAGATAATTTAATTATTCTAAGTTTTGACTCTTTTTGAGGTATATTTTCTTGTCATTTTTGTTGGAATTGTAAGTTTAAGCTTAGTAATCTACACAATTCAAGCTCCCAAGGGGATTTTGAAGGTCCTAAATCCATTTATGCGTTCAAAATGCAATTTAAACAATGAAAAGCTAAGCACACATGCGCGCGCGCACACACACACGACCAATGTAAATCCATCTTATCCTTGTATAACCCTGAATCTATCAAGTGCAGTGAGGGATCAAATCTTTTGAGATGCAAACATTTCTTCAAGTTTTGCATCCTAAAAGAGGCTGTAATTGAGAGATGCATTCTAATTTCAAATATGAGGGAGATTGCTAATTCCTTCAGTGCTCAACATGGACATTACACATGTTCCTTTTAAAATAAAAATAAAATATTAGTAAAAGAAAAACAATGTCAACTATACTAAAAAACAAAAAAAAAATATACATATTTGGTTAAATTTCAATTACAATTATGTCTCTTTTACTCATGTTGTATGATGGATTCAAATCCTATAAAATCTCAGCAAGCACATATTTAGGGTTTCCTAGTCATCACTGCTTCTCCTTGAGAGTTTACAATATTGTGCAGTATGTTGTGAGAGTAGTCCATGATTTTTTCATTGTTGCTATAGACTTGGAGTTTCAGTTTTAGTTTTTCGAATCATTTGGCTTTCCTCCCTATGTTTTATTTGTCTTTGCCTCCTCTTCTTCCTCTGGTTCTTCCTCTTCTTCTTCAGGTTCCTCTTCTTCTTCTTTAGGTTGCTCCTCTTCTTCTTTAGGTTCTTCTTCCTCTTCTTCAGGTTCTTCTTCCTCCTCTTCAGGTTCTTCTTCTTCCTCCTCACCACTAGAGGTTGCGTCTCTTTCATACTCAATTGCTTCAATTATATCCTTCCTGTCCATTTCGGTAAATGTGGACCATAAAATAGGGACTCTTAATTGGCTCAGAGCATCTTCTAGTATGAGCTTGATTAGTCCATGATGTGCCAAATGTTGATGCTTTCCTTCCTGTACCTTGATTCTCATGTCCATTATTGATTACAACAAGAAGTAGGGCACACTAAGTCTTCTATTAAGGGATAATTCTTCTCCAAATCTCAGCTCTTGGAGGAGTCTAAACTGGTAACCATAGACTATACTAAGCCTTCCCTCACAAGAAATAGACTTGAGAATGTGGCAACTTACTTCATCCCAAGGATAAGGAATGTTCTCCCTTCTAATCCCATTTTGGTCCTCAATTAGCTCCTCATCTTCCAAGAAACTTTTCTTCTTGGCATAAGTGATGCCAACTTTATCCTCTTTTCTCCATTATAAACCTAGAGGAAATGTAGTGATTTTGCTAATGCTTTCAGGGGTAATTGTTACTGACAATCTTCTCACCACAGAATTAGCATTGACTTGAGCCTAAGGTGTGAGTGACATTGCAAATTCCTGAGATACATCATCTTCATATCCTATAAGTAGCTCAAAGAATCCCAACCATTGATTCCTTCTAAATATCTATAGCACAAGGGGATGGAGATGTATTCTAGATGTCCTTGTGGGCTCCCTTCTGTTGAAACCTCCTGTCATTTTCTCTCTGTGTCAATCTGACTATATGTAGTTTGGTAGCTTTAACTTTAGAGATTATCTAGGTGACAGAGGGTTTAGAGTTTAGGAGGGTGATGACTACAATTCTTCCTTTATCCCCACACAATTATGTCTATCCCTATGCACACTGTAATTACTAGAAAAAATGAAAATTTATTTTCCTTTTCTCTTTTCTAGCTATCAAGTCAAAACACAGAGGATATGGGCCACCTACCTTTCACTGTAATGCCCTGGTTGAGGAGAATTCTTGAATAGTTGGGCCCTAGGCACCCCCTCGTAGAGTTTTTGACAATTCCCAATGTTTCCTGTAGTTTTTTGTGTTCCCTGTAGGTGCTCATTGTAGGATGGCCGAGAGTAGCTTTCTTCTTTGATGGCTCCTCCAAGTGGTCCTAGTTATCTAAATCTCAAAATGAACAACGTAAGCATGAAAGTTAGGGATTTTTTCTATTTATGGTTTATTCCTTGGAGCGGTGTGTTTATTGCCAGGGTACGTGATTTCTCCTTTTGGATTGTTGGCCCACTATTAGTTATCATGCAGCCCTTATTCGTAATCATCACCCATTCTTGTACAACTTAACTCGATCACCTTTCCAACTTATTTTATTTGATGTGAGCTTGCCACATGGCCTGCTGACTAGAACTTAACTTTTTGTTTTTGGGCTGAGGGTGGCCAAGTTAACTCACCAGCTTCAATTTATAAAACCAACCTTTTCATATTATTATAATTTTATCATATTCATACTTAAGAAATAGTGTGGATGAGGTGCCATACCTGTGGCTTCCTTTGCACAGTCGATGCATGCTGGAGGGTGGCTTTGATGCGCTTCTTCTGGTTCAGGTACATATTCTCTTTTGCTCTTTTTTTTTTGTTTCACCCGGCTGATAGATTGGTTGTCTTTGTTGTGATGTCCAGTGTTGGCCTCTTTTGTTGTTGTTGAGCTCTGGATAGATGTCATAGTGACTGCATGGGTTTTAATAATCTTCCTCTGCATGGAAATCCTGTAGCTACACACACACACACATATCTATTTATTTATTTATTTGGGAGGAGGAATAGGTGTTGAAGTAGGAGTGGAAGGGGTGGAAAAGGGGAAGTTGGAGTAGTAGGTGAAGTCGGCTACTGATGGTATTGCCCTTGGACTTTTCTTTGTTTTTTTTTTTTGAGTGGATTTCTTGATGGAAACAGAGGGTGACATGGTCATGAATTGGTGTTGGTTGAGATTTGGTGAGGTAAATGGCCTCCTCTTCCAACCCAAGACAAGCCTGCATCATTATTTCTCAACCGGGATTCCATTCCTGTAGATTTTCAGGACATCCTGTAGTACTACAAGAAACTCATGTAGTACCTACAGGAAATCCTATAGAAGTCAGAAAATTGCATGCAAATTGGTCTTTTGATTGTTGGAGATGAGAATGGATGCTTGAGACATGGTGGTCATGGAATATATTAAATAAATGAAGGAAGAAAGGGGTTTTTATTGGCTTGTTGCCCTTTGAAATTGGTGTCCTTTATTTCCTTGAAAACCTACAAAACCCACAGACTTTTATTAGTGGGCAAGTTTGAGGTCCCTACCATAAAATTTTTGTTTTTTTTCCTTTTTTTTCTTCCTTTTTATTTTGAAAGACACACAAGTCACCTCAAAGGAGGTTTTCAACTTGTTTGCCTGCCCTAGGTGCCTCAAGGGAGATTTTCACCTAGGGATATTTTATTTTTTCTTTTTTTTCACTCTTGGGCTGCCTCAAGGAGGGTTTTAAACCAAAATTTGGCCTTATGTGCCTCATGGAGGTTTTCACCTAGGTCTGTTATTGCTTTTTTCTTTATTTTTTTCATTTTTTCAAAAATTGAATAGTCTTCAAGGATTCGGTGAGGTGGAAGTTGAGACACGTCCAATCACCATCACTGCCTTACTGATACTACTAACAAACACTTCCTTTGACAGAGGTTTTTTGTAGGCTTTCAATCTATACCCATTAACAAGTAAGGGGATATTTTCTTCATCAATGGTTCTTATCTGAACAGCCCCATTGTCATGGCACTTTTCTATCACATATGGGCCCAACCATCTGGTCATCAACTTGCCTTTGAAATGCTTGATCCTGGAGTCATATAGCAGAGCATAAGCACCTTCTTGAAACAATTTGTCTTTGATATTTTTGTCATGTCAAACCTTTCTTTGTACTTGAGTCACCTCTGTGTGTAGGAGGGCCTGCATCCTAAATTCATCTAACCTATTGAGTTGGAGCAGCCTCTCTTGATGTGCCCTTGTAACATCCAAATCCCACTGTGCTACCATTCTTAAAGTGTTGTACTCAAACTCAATGGAGAGCAGAGCCTTCTACCCATAGACCAAATCATAAGGGGTGATGCCAGTGGTTGTCTTCCAAGTTGTATTATAGGCCGAAGTGGCCTCCACTAGTCTATCAGCCCAATATTTCCTATTGTTGCTCACCACCTTTGTGAGAATTCTTTACAATGCTTTGTTGGTAGCCTCTACTTGTCCATTGACCTAAGGGTGGTAAGGAGTTGATTTCATCTGCTTGATCTTATGTTGGCTTAAAAGGTTCTCAATCAGGTATGAGGTGAATTGAGTCCCCTGATCAGTGACCAGCTCTCTAGGGTATCCAAACTTGTAAAACACATTTTCCCTCAAGAACTCAACCACTCTCTCTTATGTGGCTACCTTGACAGCCTTGGTTTCATCCCACTTTGTCAAGTAATAAATGCACACAATTATGTACTTTTTATATCTTGATGGTGGATCAATGGGCCCAGTGAAATCCATGCACCACCTGTCAAATGGCTCAAAAGTCACTTGAGGTTGCAAAGGCATTTCATCCCTAGGAGTAGGTTTCCCCATTATTTGGCATAGGTCACATTGGTTGGTATATCTTCTTTCATCTTGGTGGAGAGTGGGCCAATAGAAGCCAGCTTGTAGTACTACCTTGAAGGTTGTCCTCTTGGCTACAAAGTGACCTCCACAAGGCCCATCATGACAAGCCAGGGGGATGTCAAAAACTTCCTCCTCCTTGACACATCTTCTCAGAATTTGATATGAGCCTAGCTTGAAGATATTGCCCCAATCCAAGTGAATGGTGTGATTTTCCTTATAATTCTACTCTTTTCCTTGGAGGACAGATTTGGAGGGAACTTTGCAGTCACTAAGTAGTTGGCTATGTCACCAAACCATGGAGAGAGAACTGAAATAAAGAATAAATTATCATCTGGCGATCGGTCATCAACTATTCCTTCCTCACCTGTAGGCAAATCCAGTCTGGACAAAAAATATGCAACTACATTTTCTCTACCGGGCTTATCAATGATAGTTAGATCAAATTGTTGTAACAAAAGTAACCATCTAATAATTTGGGCATTCATATCAGGCTTGTTCATCTAATATTTAATAGCAAAATGGTTAGTTTGTACAAAGGTCTGGCAAGCAGTGATGTAATGTCTAAAGTTATTCAAGGAATGGACAACAACTAGGAGCTCTTTTTCAGTCACAGTATAGTTCAATTCATCCTTGGATAGATTTTTCATGATGAAGTAAATGGCATAAGGTAACTTGTCATCTATCTAGCCTAGAGTTGCTCCTATAGATTTGTCAGAGGCATCAGCATGGATGTGGAAAGGAAGAGCCCAATTTCGGCCTCAGAGTATAGGTGCAGTAGTCAACTTGTCCTTTAGGGTTTGTAGGGCCTCTTGGTAAGGTTCTAACCATAAAAATTTGGAGTCCTTGGCCAGTAGTCCAAACAAAGGTGAGACTACTTTTTTGAAGTCTTTTATGAATCTCCTATAGTATCCAAATAAACCTAAGAAACTTTTGGCATCCCTTTGCTTCTAAGGAGTAGGGACCCTCTTTATGATTGTGATTTTATTTGGGTCCACTAGCAACCCTTCCTGGGATATTGAGTGACCTAGAACAGTCCCTTCAGTCATCAAGAATTCACACTTCTTGGGACTAAGGGATAAGTTAATTTCAATGCATTTGTTTAATACTTTTCCAAAGTTAGAGAGAACCTCCAGGAAATCACACCCATAGGGGGTGAAAACATCCATATAAATTTCCATAGAGTCATGGACTATCTCTGCAAAGATGCTCAAGATGACCCTCTAAAATGTGGGAGGGGCATTGCATAATCCAAAAGGAAGGACCCTATAAGCAAAGGTATCCAAAGGATAGGTGAATTTGGTTTTATCTTGGTCCTTTGGGTTGATCTGGATCTGACTATAACCACTAAATCCATCCAAGAAAGAGAAGAACTTCTTTCCTACCAGACCATCTAATACTTGGTCAATGAAAGGTACAGGGAAATGGTCTTTTTTTTTTGGATTTGTTTAGCTCTTTGTAGTCCACACAGATCCTCCACTTCCCATTTTTCTTTGGAACGAGAACCAGAGGATATACCCACTCACTATTTGAGATGGGGTAAATGAACCTTGCATCTAACAACTTCTGCAGTTCTTCTTTGATTATATCCTTGAGGGTTGGGTTAATTCTCCTCTGAGGTTGGCACATTGGCTTGCAGCCTTCCTTGATGTAAATGTGGTGAGTACACACTGAAGGGTGCACTCCCTTCATTTCCTTATAACTCCAAGAAAAGGCATCCAGATGCTTTATTAGCATGTCACATAACTCCTCTTCCTAATGTCCAAAGAGAAAGATGCTCTTTCCAGACCAAATTCTATCATCTTGACATGAGTAGGACTTGAGTAAGCTAGGCACAAATTAGTCCAAGGGTTATCTTAAGCTTTATTCACTAACTCCTCAAGGGACGTGGTCTTGGGGAGCTGATTCTAGAGGATTTTCTCAATCAAGGCGTCTTCATCAGCATGCCCCCCTCCTATAGTAGCACCTAGGGTACAAATTGGGGAAGAGTATACTTCATCTTCCTCCTCCTCTTCTAACCATACAGGTAATTCATGCTCCAGAGATGGTTGAGCAGGAGGGTACAAGACCAATTTGTTTCGACAAATGCCCATTTTTAATGGTCATATTCCCAACCTTGTAACTTATCTAAGCATCAATAGTGGCTAACCATGGCCTTCCAAGGATGAGAGGATAACCATTGAACTTGGTATTAGATTATAGAACTAAGAAGTCAGTAGGGTATTTCCAAGAATCAATGGAGACTATCACATCCTCAACAACTCCCTCGGGAACTACTATGGACCTGTCTGCAAGATGCAAGAATATTGTGGTATTCCTTAATGATCCTTGGAGATTTAATTTAAGCATAGTCTCCTTAGTAATCACATTGATGGTAGCCCCAAGATCAATCAAGTTATGGGGGACAAAAATACCATCGATGTGCACATCTACCATAGAACTTCCAGGATCTAGATACTTCAGGTATATCAGAGGCCCCAACATTAAATCCGACATTTGTCCAATGACATTAATGGTAGGGGTGTATTTCTTTCGCCTCCCACGATGTTTGAAGCATTTCTCCTTGATTAACTTGTTGTAGATGGGGACATCCTTGATAGCTTGGAGGAGTGGATTTTAACAAACAAGTTTTTCAATTCACCCAGAAGTTTAGTCTCTTTTGGGGTGTGTTAGATAGGATGGATTAATCTCTCAGGAAAAGGAGGTGGATTCGCTTGAGGGACACTCTCCTCCTTTTCCTCTTCAAGTTCCTTAGGTGGAGATGGAGGTTGATTATTTGGAAGAAATATTATAGACCTGAGATTGATTTCTTGAATTTCCGCAACATAGGAAGGGTAAGATGTTTACCCATTGTTGACCTGTTGTGCATGTATGTTGTTCAAGTTTGGATTTGGTTGAGCAAGCATCTGAGGTTGCTTAGGTGGATCACGGTGAAGGGATTATGGTTGAGATGGAGGTGGAGGTAGTAAGGTTGGAGATTGGTTGTATGGGGACCTCCAACCCTGGGATGGTGCATTCCATTGAGGTTATGGAGGATTATATGGACGAAATGGTTGATTGGCAGGTTGGTAATAATATTGAGGTGCAAAATACGAGGGAGAAGGTGTGGACCATGAAGGATGAGAAGGAGGGCACCAAGGGGGAATGGATGCATTCTGGTTAGGGCTATAATATGAATAGGATGCCCCTTTCATGCCTTGCTAGTATGGTCGAGGTCCTTGAGGCCTCCTTTGGTTGATATAGAAGAGTTGTTCAATCACCCCTTTAGTTCCTTGATACACAACTTTCAATCTAGGTAGAGAATGACACTTGTCTATGGAGTGGTTCTCCTCACAGACTGAGTTGATCTCTATAAGATTCAATGGACATTCATTTCTAGAGTGCCTTCTGGTGCATCTAGGGTAGAAGACACCTAAGGATATTTCTACTTCCTCATGCTTCTTCTCGATCTGTATGGTGTCCATTTGCAGAGCAAGGATATGCAACATTTCACTCTTGAAGTCTTCCAACATGTTCTCAATTTCACTTTTTATGGATGTGTTGGAGGAGGGTGAACTGGCCAAAGCTTGCCTAGCCCTACCCT
>APFE030805470.1:0-20514 GCA_000404065.3 Pinus taeda | reverse complement strand
ACCATAATGAGCCCATGGTATTGACCGAGGGTATTAACCTTCATTTTATGAGGAAAACAATAAAATAAGGATTCTAGAGAGTTCATCGAGTCTTTAAAAGGAGATAAGAGCTAAGCATTGTGGGCACAGTGAGTGTATCTATCTATTCGTTTTCTAGTTTTGATCCTAAGGACGAAAACTAGTGTGGGTGTAATTTTCTCGTAAATACATTCAACGTGCACTATTGTGATTCTACAACAGGCAATGGAAAACCCTAATAGGCGTGGGGAAGAAAATTCAACAAATCTTGTATCATGGAAACCACGAGACATAGTTACGAGCGCAAAGGATTTAAGCAATGATGTCCAACCTCATGAACAACAACAAAGAGGAATAATGGTAAGGGATTACTCCTCTTCTTTTAATAGTTTTGATGTGCTCCGTTACCGAGAGTTTGGTAGAAATGACAAAAAGCTACCAAATATTTTTCGAGAGTATCATGTAGCTGCATTCACTAATGGATTCGGTAAAATGACAGAAGTGGTGATAACACATAGCACAGTGTGTTATATTCATATGACCAGCAATGGTACCTGTATAGTTCTGTTCAGTCTTAATTTAGATTATGGTAATGATGGCGAGTCCCCTTTGCACCACCGTCTAAAAATAGATAATCGCCGGCCTATTATGAGCCAGCTACCATGGAAATCCTTGTTTTGCGTTTATAATCCGCATAATGAGTCTTTGATAATGGTTACTGAGGGTCCGCCAAGGCGAAGTATTATAAGCATTCCAATTGAATGCATAAAATAGGAGCTACAACCCACGAAGAGTTGTTCTAGGGTGAGTCCGTAATCTGTGATTGGAAATTTGATATTCCAAATTGCAGGGGCGTGATTTATAATCTGTGAGAAAGGGGGGTGTTCAAGGTCTTTGAACTGAAAAATTACAGTCATCTGTTTGCAATATCATACACAGATAGCAAATTAACATCAAAAGGTGGACTTCTAGATCCTGAATTTACATTTGGAGGTCCATGAAATACTGAAATAGTGATCTGTAAAAAGGTGAAAGGAAAATCCACTCTGTTTTATCTGCGTTGCTTCTCGGTCTCGAGCCTCTTTTGTTTATTAACTGCAATATCAGTTTTATCTGCGTTGCTTCTCGGTCTCGAGCCTCTTTTGTTTGTTCTTACGAGCCTCCAGTTCATTTGGGGCATTCCTCTGGGTTTAGGCTCTGTTCCTTTGAGTTTTTTTTGTCTCTTGGTAATATGAAGCGCCAAGGGAAGCGGACTCTTTCGAGTGACCGCCCTCGCAGTGGCAAGCGACCCTTAGTCAATCCTCGGCCCAACCCCGCGCTTTCCCCCATCAACCTCTCTTCCTCTCCTGAGGACCTTACCCCGATAAATCCTCCTCGCAAGCCGATTCCCAACAGTGCCTTTCAATCCACCCATTTTAAATTCCAGAGCAACTTGAACAGGCTTTTGATTTCTGCCCAGATTACCATTCTCATGATAGAAGAAGAAAACGAGGTCGCCCCTCTCTCGTGCATTGTTCCCAATCTCTCTCACAGCAGTGAGGGCTCCTCGGCTGAGGATTCTCTCCGTATCAAGAGGGAGATTGAACCTGCTCTGTAGGTCAATCTGCCCCCCATTATCCCTCCCGTGGTTGACTGTGATCAATTCGAAGTGGAGACTGATGCAGGAACCGCCGACAAGGTGACGGAAGGCAAGGTGATGGAAGGCAAGGAGCCTCTCAATGAGGATGACGCATGTGAGGATGCCGAGGAGACATAGGGTGAAGCACAAAAAAATGAATAACTTGCTGTGCGGTTTGCCCTTTTTGGTTCTTGGGTGGATGCTCAGGGAGCATTGCCTAGGCATTTGGCCATGGCTGAGATTGATAGCATCAACTCGAGTTTTTGGTCTGTCATCGATGCGTCGTCTGTTTCTTTTCTTGGACCCTTGCTACCAGTTTTGTTTTTCTGTTTCTCTTCTTGTCTATCATTCTTTGTATGCTTGTAAAGGCAATTTAATTGGATGTATGTCTGTGATTCTCCCCAGTTCTTATAGTAATGGGGCAGTTTTGTAATGTTAATGGCTTTCGGGCTCCTCCCCTTGCATCGGCCGACATATGTAAAAATATTTTAATAGAATTAGATGTTACAAAGAAAAAAAATCATGGTCAACCATGGTCTAATGTCACATTGTAACAAAGATTGTCTCAATATAAAAAAAAAACATGTTCCACCATAGTCAACAATTGTCAACTAGTGTTAACTATGGCCAATCATGGTAAAGCATGGTGAATCATCATGGTCACATTGTGACAAAGATTGTCTCTTTCTAAAATGTCACATTGTGACAACCATGGTCATCCATCATCAACCATGGTCCATTGCCACATTGTTACAAAGATTATCTCAATATGAAAACCAACCATGGTCAAGCATGGACCAACTTCCCATTGTGACAAAGATTGTCTCAATATGAAAATTAACCATGGTAAATGTTGGATTGTGAGAAAGATCGTGTCAATATGAAAATAAATCTTGTGTCAATGGATTAGTTTGATAAAAGTACATTTATTTGTGTAATTTAAATTTAAATTTTAAGTTTATTTTTTAATTTAACTTTTATTAAATCTTGTGTTAATAAATTAATTTAAATATAAAATATATATAAAGTTACTTTGATAAAAGGGAAATTTATTTGAGTAATTTTAATTTTAAATTTACTTTTTTAATTTAAATTTTACTAAAGCTTGTGTTAATAAATTAATTTAAATATAAAATATATATACGGTTATTTTGATAGAAGTAATGTTTATTTGAGTAATTTAAATTTAAATTTTAAATTTTAAATTTTAAATTTACTTTTTAATTTAAATTTGGGTAATTTGAGTAATTTAAATTACCTTTTTAATATACCATTTTAAGGAGTTGTGGCTATTGCTAGGACCCCAAAAAGTGACTAGAATCCCCTGAAAAAAATTTCAAAAATCTTGTTTTTGATGCTTGAAATGGATTGACCATCATCAAAAACATCTAGTACACCTAATATTTTGAAGTTTAACAACTTTAACTTGGATTTACAAGAATCTTGGTCCAATTTTCTCTAAATATGACCGGAATTTCCATAACTTTCCGGGCAATTCTTGACTACTACCCATTTTACATGGCATATTGGAATATGTGTCAATGTATTGAATAATGATAAAGAGTTGAGGAATTGACCGCCAAAATTGAAAGAATCCCCCCAAAAAATCTCATAAAATCTTGTAGATATGTTTTTTAAGGTGGAATTGGATTAGGCACCATCAAAAAAAGTGTTGGACACCTAAAATTATGAATTTACACAGGTTTTACTTGGATTTATGAAAATCCCTCCCAAAATTTTTGAAAAAATGGTGGGAATTTCCATAACCTTGAGGGAAAAAAGCATAATCCTTACACTATTACGATAAAGACTCCAAAATGGGTCTATACCATAATGATCCCATGGTATTGACCCATGGTATTAACCTTCATTTTTTGAGTAAAAGAATAAAATAAGGGTTCTAGAGAGTTCATCCCGTCTTTAAAAGGAGATAAAAGCTAATCATTGTGGGCATCCTGAATCTATCTATCTATTCTTTTTCTAGTTTTGATCTTAAGGACTAAAACCAGTGCGGGTGGATGTAATTATCTGGTAGATACATTCAACGTGCACTATTGTGATTCTACAGCAGGCAATGGAAAACCCTAATAGGCGTGGGGAAGAAAATCCAACAAATCTTGTATCATGGGCACCACCAGACATAGTTACGAGCGCAAAGGATTTAAGCAATGATGTCCAACCTCATGAACAGCAACAAAGAGGAATAATGGTAAGGGATTACTCCTCTTCTTTTAATAGTTTTTGATGTGCTCCGTTACCGAGTGTTTGGTAGCAATAACAAAAAGCTACCAAATATTTTTCGAGCGTATCATGTAGCTGCATTCACCAATGGATTCGGTAAAATGACAGAAGTGGTGATAACACATAGCACAGTGTGTTATATTCATATGACCAAGAATGGTACCTGTATAGTTCCGTTCAGTCTTAATTTAGATTATGGTAATGATGGCCAGCCCCCTTTGCACCAGCGTCTAAAAAGAGATAATGTCCGGCCTATTATGAGCCAGCTACCATGGAAATCCTTGTTTTGCGTTTATAATCCGCATAATGAGTCTTTGATAATGGTTACTGAGCGTCTGCGAGGGCGAAGGATTATAAGCATTCCAATTGAATGCATAAAAATAGGAGCTACAACCCACGAAGAGTTGTTCCAGGGTGAGTCCGTAATCTGTGATTGGAAATTTGATATTCCAAATTGCAGGGGCGTGATTTATAATCTGTCAGAAAGGGGGGTGTTCAAGGTCTTTGAACTGAAAAATTACAGTCATCTGTTTGCAATATCATACACAGATAGCAAATTAACATCAAAAGGTGGACTTCTAGATCCTGAGTTTACATTTGGAGGTCCAGGAAATACTGAAATCGTGATCTGTAAAAAGGTCAAAGGAAAATCCACTCTGTTCAGGATTTATTCCAAAAGCGATGGAATTTTTCGTAAAGAATTTTTCCTGAAAGAGAGTTGTTGGGCATTCGTTGAACTATGTGGCTATGACAGAATGGTTTTGCAACGGGGAGAAAAGGGGGAGCTGGAAGTAATGGATATTAGCGGTAAAAATCCTGTTTGCATAAAGAAAACAAATATTCGCACTGCATGCCGACCGCACTACTTACATAAAGTTTCCAAGTTCATTTGCTGGGACCGTTGGTGGCAAACAGTTACTGTGTGTAATTTAGAAGGAGAGGTTTTAGTGAGACTTGAAGACCACCGCATATCACCATTGCATGGCTTTTCCCGTGGATCTCACATTACAAAATCACAGGATATCATTATTTCTATTTGTGAGAAACCCAATGATTCCTATGGTTCTTACAGCATCAATATAAGCAGCATTGTTACAGGACAATGCCTCGCAAAGCTCAGCAAAAATGCTTCGAATTGTTCCGAAATCAGAAAGCAGGTTCTCAGTTTTGGAACTACAGGATTTGCATATGATGAAAGAACGCACAACATTTTCACGGCATGTTGTCATGGCATAGGCTGCGTATGGTCTAGTAGATTCTACAGTGATGCTAGATTCGGCATTTTTTTTTGATAGTATAGACTCCTCCATGCCCATTCAATGTTTCCATCTGTGTTTTATTTTATGAATATCATATCTCAGAATTACTTGAAATACCTGCAAGTGTTATGAACTAATCAGATCCAATACATTGTTTCACACGAATGTGCATGAATTAATGAATTAAACTTTATTAACGTTTCTGGTAAAAAAGCTCATGGTTTGAAGAATGATTATGGTGATTCTTAAATGCGATGCCTTTTAGTCTAGAAAAATGCGAAAGTTCATCTCAATTTTTTCTTTTTCTCCTTTATATCAACTTGTTAACTAATACTATATAGAATTAAAGATTTTATAATATTATATAATGATTACGGATTTGATGATATTATATAATGTCTTTCATTAGATTTACATATTTTATAATGGAGTATTAGCGTAAATGTTTTGAAAAAAATTCCTCTTTATTTTAGAATTTAATTACATTTATTAAAAGTACAAGTTTGATATCTATTTTTTTTTTAAGGTGTTGATCTATATATGAAATCAAAAAATCAATTGAGAGTCTCTTCTAGATTAACTTTATAATTTCTAAATTCTTCATCATTGGAGTTACACATACATTCTTCACTTCTCAAGAGTTTCTCTTTTAGTATCTTGTTCTTCTTCTGAGTCTTAGTCACCTCCTCTTCCTCTAGTTCCACCATTCCTTTATGAGAAATTGGTTTTTCTTCCAACTTAGTCTCACATTCAAATGTCATTAGTGTGCACTCCTATTGTTATCCCTTAGATAATTCTTCACTATTGGACTCATTTGACTAAATGTCCTCCTTACACTAGAATATCTTTTTCTTTTAAGTCCTCTTTTTCTCATACTTTTTAGCATTGTCTCAACTCTCCTCTTCTTTCACCTTTTCTTTCTTCTTGAATTTACATGGAAGTTTACAAGCAAAAAGTCCTACTCTACCACATTCAAAACACTTAAATGGTAGTTTATGTTAGTATTTTCCCCACCACCTTTTGAATTTCCTTACAAACCCTACCATCTCCTCATCTAGTGATATATGGAGAAATCCTAGTGTCTTTGTGCTCTTTGGATTTATTTGAGGCTTTAAATTATGCTTCCCCTTGTTCCTACTTCTCACTTCTAATTCTCATATCAAATGTGAATTTTCTTACAAAGAGGGCCATGTGCTCATTTGTGTCATAGATGGAGAAATCTTGGTGTCTTTTGTTCTCTTTGGATTTCTTTGAGGATTTAAATGATGCTTCCCCTCCTCCTACTTCTCACTTCCAATTCTCATATCAAATGTAATGAGCGTTCCATGTAGTTTCTCCATTTTCAAAGTCTTTGCTTGTGCCATCTATTTTATGGCTGAGATCTTGCCATTAAACCTCCTTGGGAGAGATCCTAAGACTTTCTAATTGACTACCATAATGTATTCATCAAGGACTCTAATCATATTAGATACTTCATCAACTCTAAATAAGTATTCAATAATATATGCACCAACATTTATCCTTGTAATTTTAAATTTCATTCTATAAGTTTGAAGTTTTACTTGCTTAATCCTCTTATTTCCCTTATAATAGCACTTGAGCTTGTCCCAATTTTTTTTGGGTTGATGTGTAGTGAATCCAATTTTCTATTCATACTAGTTACAACAAGTGATGATGAGGTTCATGGCATTTTCATTATTATTGTAAGGTCTTCTTTCATCAAGCTTGTAAGTGGAGTTATCATAATTGTGTATGTAGATTCTATTATTGCCCATAAATTGAATCCAAGAGACATGATGTATGATTCCATTATGAATCTCTAAAATATGTGATTTACTCCACCAAATACATAACTAGACATCTTGATTTTCCTCATTTACCTTGATTTCATGTGGATCTAATTTCCAATGGTTAACTTGCTCTTGAAGGATCTTGTTATCATATTAATTGTTGAGAATCTCGAATTACTAGAAGGGAGGGGGTGAATCCATACTTATACAATTTTGCAAATTTTTAAGAAATTGTGCATCAATATGTAAGCTATACACAACAAAAAGACAATCACATCACATATGTACATATTGATTTAATGTCAAAACCCTTCCAAGAGAAAAACCACCAAAAATGTGTTGGTATTGTGATGTAAAATAAGAGCACCAACTATGTTTAAATCAATATTTGATAGCACCAACTCAAATGAGGCTCCAACCCCCTTATATCAGAAAGATCAAGCTTACTTAAGGAACAAAGCTTAAATCTTTGCAGGGACACACCCACTTCTACCACTATGATCTACTCTTTCATGGGATTTTTAAAGTGAGACCTAAATTCACTTTTTATTTAACTCATTTCCCTTTTATCACCCCACTCTCCTCTACAAATCCTTGACCTAAATATCCTTCTCAATCTTTTGTAGGCACACACTACTTCTCTCTTGGGCCCTAAACTTCATTAATTGACTCACTTTGTTGTTTTGTTGGTCAACCAAGGCTTCTCACATGTGTGTTATGAACTTACAGTTCTATCTTTTTGGCTCTTTGTACTCAATTACAAAGTGATGAATATCATCATCAATCCTTACCAACAGAAATCTCACAAGACTCCTTCACATCCTCATTCCCTGCCACCTTCTTTAATGAAAACAATATCATTTAATTTTCACACTTGCTCGTAGTTATCCATCATTTTGTTCGGTGTGGAGCCTAATTATCTTTTGTATTCAAAGGTATTGCCGTATTGGACCTGAGTTCGTAATGTGGCAGCAATGCTGCGCATAAAATATTTGCTGCACGGGGGTGAGGGGGAGTGGTTGCAACCTTTGGGAGCTCCCCCTCGTGGGGGGATCGAGGGCAGTGCCCTTGAAGCTAAGAATATATATAAGATTGCCTTGTAAAATGTTGTAATTTCATAGTCAATCTGGGCCATTCATTAGGCAGGTATCTCACACTAGAAGTTATGTTTAATTTAGGATTTTTGGCACTACAAGGAAACCCGTCACTATATATGAGGGAATTGTATTGCGTCTATGTATATCTGTATTCTAAGTGAGGACGAGAGGGGAGATTGAGAGTGAAGATGGAATTACAGCGGATCTGTTGTAGGTCGTATCTCTTCAGTTCGATGGATAATATAAAAAGAAGGACTCGCTATTTCTCCGTGGACATAGCCCAAACTAGGTGAACCACGTATATTTGTGTCTTTCTTGTTTAATATGTTTCCTGTGTTTATATTTCTGCAATATTTTGTGTTCCATTGCTCTGTAATATATAATTTTCTAACACATTTCTCATCACAACATAAAATCCTCTTTTATACATAGTTCTTTTCTTTCCAACAACAACAAAAAATATTTCAATTTGTAATTGGTCTTTAGTGCTAAATTATAATTTCTAAGCACTTAGAGAAACTAAGATCATTCTCCATACAATCATGGTTGTCACCAAGCACCATTACACTAGATGCACTTAGCTCCTAGTTGGGTTTGGAACTTTCATGTGGTTGCACTTAAGAAAAATTGCTCGAACATCCAAGCTCCTAAAGAATCATATGATTTACCTCCACCATCATGACTTCAGTATAATTTTGAAAATGTGATATCATAGGAAGGCATTTCCAAACACCATCACTTGGCACAACAATTTAAACTATGCCACATTATCCCTTGGTGACACCCATTTCATCATGATGACATGAGTGAGTCACATGATATCTTTTGAGAGGTGACATGTGTCACATAGATTTGGCCCTCTTTGTCACCCAAAAAATTCAAATGTTCTTGGGACATGTCAATTGTGCATGGTGCCACATCATCCTCTAGGCCTATTCAACACAACGTCATTGGTCACATCATTCTACCATGTCCCTCTAGGGCTTCTTCGAGCAACATTTAGAAAGGACCTTGTTAATATGAATTTTTTTACCAAATGTACCAAAATCCTTCACTTAATCCACTTTGACAAACAACCCTAACAATAAAAAATGGTTGATAAGACCTTCAAACAATTATTTAAAAAACCTATGAAAAGAAAATATAAAATAACATATAAGTGAAGATGTTATATGAGAAACCTAATGGAAATATGATAAATTGAATTTTATTATTAAAATAAAATGTTTACACCTTGTGAGGAGAATGTGAACACTTGGATCTACAAATCCCCTTCTGTGCGATGGGTACTTTGATACCTTGTGCTTTAGTTATATCCTTAGTTCCCTCTCTAAAGGTGTCTGCAATGGGAAGAAAGAAGTGGTGGTGGCTTGACATTGAAAATGGGAGCTCAAATATCAAAAGAAGTGTAACCCCCCAACCCACACTTACCCAATTTCAGATCTTGCCACGATAAACATGTGATGAGTGTCATTGTGATATGACCTAGCCTCCAAGTAGTTATGGAAGTGGGGCCTACAAACTGAAATCTTTTTGACATCGCTGAGAGACTACATACTACTGACGAGCCAAATAGCCAACTCACATGACCAATCCCTGAGTTGGAACTGTTTTTCACTCACCTTGTCCTATAACTGCATCCACGTTGTTGGAAGGTTATAACTGCACTCACAAGTTTGCCTCCATTCAATTATGACCTAAATCCTCGAGTTATTTTCTTGCATTTTTTAGATTTGATCAACGTTTTAGGCTAGCCTCTAGATGACTACCCAAAACTCATTGTAACTTTCTAAAAGCATGTAAATGATGAAAATAATGATGAACAATCAAAACCCAAGTGATAAATTGATCTAGACATGCCTATTCCTTGATAGATATTTCATCAAACATATGGTAAACATTTACTCAACTCAAAAGAAAAAGATATTCTACTCTAAGGAGGAAATTTATTCAACTCGGTCCAATAGTAAAGAATTATCTAAGGGATCACAAGAGGAGTGCACACTTATGAGGATAAAGTTATTTTGTTTTTCAAGTACAGTACGGTAGAAAAAGAATGAAAAAATAAAAATAAAAAATCTTATGTGAAAACCTCCTTTGAGGTGCTTGAGATTGGATCATTGATTGAAAACCTCCATGTGGTGGTCAATGAGTTGGAAAAAAAGAGAAAAAGAAAAAATCCTAGGTGAAAATCTCCTTTGAGGTGCTTAGGCACACCTACTAGTTGAAAACTTCATTGGGCGGCTAGTAGGCCTACAAGAAAAAAAAAAGGAAAAAATAAAAAATGTTTTCTCCATGTATCTCTATGAAGAATGTAGGTTCTATCCAAAATGTGCAAGCAACAAAAACAAGTTGTTACCAAACGAAAAAAAATTGCCCAAACTTAGTCAAAAGAAGTCAAATTTGACTTTCCCCTCCTTGGCTCAAATGATCCAACAAGGAAACAGCCATGTCAATCCATCATCCTCATATATTTCCACCATCCACCCATCATTCTCAAGATTTTCCCATTAAGTTTGATTTTTGTCCTAAAAAAGTACACGAATGCTCTCTTTTACTACTTGAAACAAAAATACATAGAGTATAAAACTATTTTTTCCATATCTTACAAACCATGCATCCCTTTGCCAAGATGTTTGAAGGGGAGATGCATATGGATGATGGTAGCATGCTCAAGCGAGTTCAGAAAGTTACAATGCACATCAACAAGAAGACAATGCATCAACAAATAATATCAACAAAAAAGAAAAAGGTAGTCAAGGAGATGTACCTCAGTCATGAGCAGTACAACAACATCAACTTAGCAACAACATGCATGTCTCTACAACAACCATCACGTAGGTACAGATATGAAATATTCTTGATCTCTTCACTTGAGCATATTATAGTTATAAATTTGTTGCCAATGCATAAGAGATGAGGTTTTACAATCTATGTGTTGGATACCTATACCAATAGGTTTATTTCATGATTGGATATCAAAGGTCCAAATATGCTCTGCTTTGATAAATGCAAAGATTCCATATTTCCCTAACAAGACAATGTCTGCCTCAGTTTTGATGAGAACTCAATTTTGATGGGTGGTCCAACAGTCTAAACTGGATCATGCCATGTTTTCAATTTCCATGTTGTAGAATAGAGAATGAAATCTGTCCAAACTGTTTAAACTTGGCAGATCAGTAACTAGGTAGAGAAGCTAAGGTTCCCAACTGCTTAATCTGGGACCTTGGAAGGAATAAGGGTATGCATTAGAATAGGAATGAAGCAAAAGCCAGAATGAAAAGAAAGGCAATTCAAGGGTTTGCAGTCCAAGTGCACCCCCAAGAGGAAAAAAAAATGTTAGCGTGAACTGTTGGGTAGGTAGATGGGTTTGCAGAAAGTTGTCTCTTTCAAGACCAAAGTTGCTGAACATCTACAGAAAGCAAACAACTGGAGCAATGACTAACCCTTGTTTTCATTTGTATATTACTCCTTACTTAAACACCCTTAATCTCACTGGTTTAGGCAGCAAACTCAAAAGTTTTGTCATGATGCTAATGGCCTTCAAAAGCCATATTTTTTGTGTAAAAATCTTTTCATTTTCATCTACTCTTGATTCCAAGTTATTTTCAAAGAAAACTTGGTTGAATCAGCCCTCACTCATGTCTCTTCCATATTAACAACTAACTCTACTATTTAGCTCCTTATACCCCTTTATCCCTAGTATTATAGACACCATGGTGTATAAACCCCACAATGCATAAATATCCCCTCCTTGGCACTATAGCCATAATATTCTCTCCCTAGGACTTGATTTGACACCTGGTCAAGGTCGAGAACCCATGACTCACCTTTTGCTCCACCTCAAACCAATTTCCCTACCCAAAAGTTCCATTTAACCTTGGAAAACCTTGGGAAAACCTTGAGAAAACCTTGAAAAAACCTTGAAAAACCTTTAAAGACCATAAAAATCACCCAAAGGGTGGAAAACGTTATAAAATCATCCTTCCCCCGCTTTATCCTAAGGTTGGGGGGTTATTTACCCTTTCACGTTGCATAAAACCCATTTGACCCTTTTTCTATAGTTTGCGCCTTCATAAAATATTTTTGCCCGAACTTTATACAAAACCCGCAAATTGCTCGTATTTCGAAGGTTGGCGGACCGAAATGTTTTGGTAAAAGAAACCATTGAAAATTCTCCAAAGAAAGCAATTGGCGCGTGGAGGGTCCCGCAGCCACGTTTGCAAAGAAAAATCATTGTTTATTGCCCGCCCAGGAACAGTTACAGATCGTGCAGATTGCCCGCCCGATGACCGTCAGATGGCGTCGGGTCTAGATCTACTGCTGACGTTGATATCGGGCAATCCCGACGTCCGCAGGTTAACCAAAGGAGGAGTTACAATTCGCGCAAGTTGGGCGCCCGACAACCGTTGGATCGCGCACCTCCAGATCTACGGCCCACATGGATATCGGAGCACCCTACGTGTTTGACAGATACCTTCCGATATCTGTCAGATGCTTGCGTCAGGCCAGCATCATGCCAGGACACATGTCATTCCCTGATTGCATCGGAGCAACGCCTAACACTTCGTTCACCGTACAGGGCCTGTTCCGATATTGCGACACCTGTCCCGCCCACGTCCTCGCCCTGCTGCCGTGCACGTCACCGCCACATCCGATCACCTCATCCCTCATTCGTCCACCTGGCCGCCACCTCATCACCCCCGTGGACCTGTCATTCACTGCCACGTCACCCCATGACATCATGCTGACGTCATCCAACCCGGTCCCCCATGATGACATCATCCAAAAAGCGCGCCAATAAAGCCAAAAAAGCCATATTTTCGCTATTTTTCGCGATTTTTTCATATTTTTTGGAAATTTCGCTGTTGAGCTATCTGCATGAAATTCACGACGCCTGCAACCAGCCAGCCTGCAACCAAATTTCAAAGAGCCCAGCGCGCAAACCCAGCTGCATTCTTCACTCCACGCCATTGTTTAACAGGTATTTGAGCCTCGACCTCCTGTGAACTGGTTTTTCTAAAAATTTCTTGTAAAAACCACTGTAAAAGCCATTAAGTCGAAAATTTCACCGATAAATCAACTCTGTCTTACCCTATTCGACCATTTAAAGTTGAAACACAGCGTCGGGGATCCCGGATTGACTGTAATTCTTGTTAAAAAACCTACCATGTTCGCGCAACCGTGAACTCCCCGAATTGCTCCCAAACTTACAAGGGAGGCCTTCCTGCTGTTGAAAGCCCCTCCTAAAAGGCCAGCATTGTTAACCTTCACTGCGCACCTACCCAGTCAACCTTGGTCCCCCTCGGTTGCACTCTTGCAAACAGCATATCCGGCATTTCAGAGGTTACTTGAGTAAAAATGGATACCCCTGCAGTCCTTAATGTCACTCCTCTAAATGCTCCACAGAGAGAGCTTGATTGGCAAGACCTCGCTGACCTAGATTATCAAATATCAGAAGACTCCAGAATGGGATGCACCTACCACATTCACCTGCTAAATGAGTTCAGGGCTAGGCATAGAGATGGGACAGATATCCTAGGAATTTGGGAGTCTTCTCTGCCAACCTTCAAAATGCCTCGAGTCAAGCAATTCCCTGACCTCATCTATCTGTGTGGCAGTTGTTATGATCCATCACAGAGAGCAGTATTGAACCCCAAGGGGGAAGTTGTATTTTATACCACCCCTCAGGCTATCAGGGATATGGTGCAGTTTAAAACTCACAAGAAATTGGTCCCTTTATCCCTGCTGGACTTAATCAACCAAGGGACCAAACTACTTACAGAGGTAGAGATCCTCAAAATAAATCAATTATTTGTCAAGAAGTCAGACAAAGTGCTGCATCCTCCCATATTTGATGGATACCTGAATCAACTTGGGCTAGATTTGGCTCATATGATAAGCTCAATTCTGGGATATAAGTCAATGAAGTTTTTAGATGAAACTGTGCTAGTTATGATGTCAATGTTTTCCCCTGGGAAGACCCCCATCTGCTATAACTATGCTACCTACATCTCTGACAAAATACATGAACAGTTCCTGCATTTACCTAGAGAGAGGGTGTTCAAATACACCTCATATATTTATCACCTCATCCTCTATCATCAACATGAGAAATTCTCTTTTGAGATCAAGAGAAACGATGCTGCAGGAAACCCAAGATCAGTGGTGTACTAGAGCTCCATCTTCCATGCACACTCACCCTATACATACTGTGAGTTTATAGATTTGTTCATCCATCCGGCCATGTCTCTGTTTATGACAGAACCTCCTCCCAGACTCACTGATGAAATGAAGAGGATACTGCAACTATCCACTGCCTATGGCATAGGAGACTGGTATTTCTACCAGCATCATACAGTGATCAGAATATATGGTTGTGAGCTGAGACCATTCAAGCTGCCCAGATTTGTGCCCATGAGACTCTTTGCCCTGGAGTACGTCAGACAGTTCGGCAATGCCGATCAAATCCGTTTTGCAGGGAAAGGAAAGAAGGCTCAACTCAAAGTCAAAAACCAATTGGGCCATTTTGTCTTAAACAAAAGAGAAGGGTGGATGGAGGCAGAAAGAATATTGGAATGCATGGGCCTGACACAAAGCTTCCTTTGGAAACCATATGACCCAAATGGTTTTATATCCAAGAGGAGACTAAAATATAAACTCTCCAGCTATGAGCATAATAGCATGGTCCTAATATCAAGACATGCAAACCTGGACAAATGGAAGAAAAATACCTTGATAGAGCCTGTGTCTCAAGAAGAGTTAGTGGAAAGGGCTAAAAGACATTTATTAAAGATGGATGACTTGGAATGTCCTTCACAGGTGCCTGCCCTACCAAGTGCTCACACCACAGTGCCAGCTTCCTCATCTGCAACACCACAAGAAGCAGCACAGACTTCAAATCAAGGGTAGGACAAAGGTAAAGAAAAGGTAATGGAAGAGGCAGAGGGCCAAGAAGGCCAGCAGATCCAACAAGGCCAGCAGGGCCAGCAAGAGCAACAGCAGCAAGAAATTGGTCAACAGGACCAAGAAAAACAAAGAGGAGAAGGCCAGGGAGCCACCCAAGAAAAGACAACCAGCATGGCTCCTCCTAGACAGGACTCTAGGATAGACTCCTCAGTCCTCCAAACCCCTCGGAGGGAGGACACCAGCAGGAAAAGGGAGAGGGAGACCCCTCTCATAGAAGGTCCAGATAAAAGGCAGAGGCTGAATCCACTTTCAGAAGAAGAAATGCACAGCTTTGAGACCTCTGCCATCTCAATGCATCATGAGCAGGACAGGACAGCACTTGGGGAGGTCAGCTCCTCAGGGCAAGATAAGGACACAGCTGCAGGCATCAAGGAGTAGTTTAAGGATGCCAAAAGGAGGAGTGAGCCAATCAAGATCAAGCTCTACAACTATCTATTGAACATGGCTCCCTCAAATCAACAAAGGCTCATGGCTGCCTATGATGTGCAAGAGAGCAAATTGACTATGAGTCATTTTACTCCTACAGTGCAGCGACCTCAATCACCTGCAGATTATATAAGGACAAACTTAGAAGTCCTTGCAAAAGACATCCACCCTATGGACCAGATCGAGCTTCACAAGCAAACGGGTGAGATGGTCTATGCCACCTTGGTGGACAAGACCTTGATAAACTATAAGCTGCAAAACAGTTTGAACAACACAGCAGCACAGCTTGAGTTGGAGAGGGCATCCTCTCAAGCCAAGGACAATAGAATCAAGGCACTGGAAGACATTATCATAGAGTTTGGACATGATCCCAATGATGTTAAGGCCATACAGGAGGTCCTTAAACTAAGGGATGCAGATGTAGCAGCAATTAAGAAGAAAATGAAGATCCCCCCAACGCTACATCCACAAACAGATGAAGTTGCCCAGCAGAGGCAAGAAAAGGATGCAACAGCTCTATTGATGACCTTATATAAAGAGCTGGTTGACACCCAACAAAAGCTGCAGGATACGGAGACTACATTAGAAGCAGCTCTACAAAGGAAGGAAATAGGGCAGTCTTCCAAAACCTCTACAGAGACAATAAACATTGAGGAGACCCCTAAGGAGCACATCCCTCCAAAGCAGCAAGCATCAGAAATAGCTCCATCTACAACAGAGCCAACAACAACAGAGCCAGCCACTGCAGCACCACCGACAGAGCAGACAGAGAGCCTAGATATGCAAAAACTAAGGCAAGAGCTCCAAGTGCTAGAGGCTCAAATGACAGAGCTCAATCAGGCCAAGGAAAGCTTAGCAAAGGTAAATGAGAGATATGATAAGTCTAAGCAAAATGTAGCTGAGAGGGAAAGGGAAATAAAAGCCCTAAAGAAGAATATTACAGAGCTGGAAAAGCAGCTCAATTTTGAGGCAGTAACAGCAGAGATCAAGCAAGTGATATGGACTGCCATTGGACAATCAATCACTTACCAGTGGGAGTACATTGATGCTATACATGAGCAGATAGGACTCCTTGGCAGGGCAAGAAGGGAACTACAAAGAGCTAGAAACTCCCTAGGCAACATGGCAGACCTTGCCCCAAAGATGATTGAGGTCCTTAATTATAGGACTGGTTCTCAACTAATAAAAATGGGAATTGCCAATAGGACAGAAACCATTTGCCTAATCAAAAGAACCACAACTATGAAGAACCTGATTCAAACACTGGACAAGAAGGTACATGATATACAGGCAGACATAAATAAGTTCCAGAACAGGTTCACAGCCCTACAGGACAGAGGACTTCCCAACTTGATTGAATCAGGGAACCTCCTATCTCATGAAAAATACATCAAAAGGGTAAGCAGTTTTGCAGCAATTCAAATTGCTGAGGCTCCTGGGTCATCTTCAGCAGGCCCACTAACAGGACAGGTTCTTTTTGAAAAGTTAGATAATTTATTTTTTATTAAAAATAAAGTAGCCCATCTATTTGATGAGCCTCCTCATTTCTATAAGTATACAGAAGCTGATGAGACCTTAGGGTCGATTTTGAGGTATCAGCTTCCCCGTCAGGACACATGGCAGGATTTAATAAAGCTACTTTTGAACCAAAGCTGAGGAATTAAATCTTTTTTCAAGCAATTCAGTCCATATTGCATCTACAGGTGGACAAAGCCATGACAGCAAGCATAAAGACGCTGAGCCAACTCAGCACAGGTACTCGGCATCAACAGCAGCATCAGCAATTACAGGTGGCAGGGTCAAGAAGATACCGAAAATCAGAGTCACAAAGCACTTCAAAGCTATATTTATGATAAAGCCGCGCAGTTAACTCCGTAGTGCCCAAAAGTAAAAAATTCTATCCTGATAGGAGTTTAAGGCCTTTAAGAGGCATTTATGCTTGCAATAACTTCTCATCTACTCTCTCTGTACTAGTGTAAGAGATATTTTCCTCTCAGATGACTCCATACCTGAGATATTTTTGTATGTAACCTCTATATATTCCCCCTCGCGTTTGTTTAGAGGGGTTGGACTCCGGATGTAAGAAATTCTCCTGATATCTTCTCTGTAATTCTGATATTGTAAACTCTCAGACAGTTCAATACAAAACGCAGTGGGAGTTCTTCAAAGATGTTGGTCTCTTGATCTGTTGATGGTGTGTGGCTCAAAGTGGCAGGATTCCTGTGCATTACATGGTTCAATAAGTTTTCTCATGACTCTTTATTTCACCTGTGTTTCCTGTTATTCCATATGTATCTCATGTTTTCTATACATTTGTAAAGCCAGATAGTAAGGAAAAAGAATAGTCTTAGGATTTGGTCATTGACTACCCTGAGCTCAATCTAAACTATCTTATATGTTTTTCTTCTGATAAAGTATTTAAAGCGTAATTCTTAACTGCTACCTTTAATACTATGTCATCATTGTGCATCGTTGTTTAAGGAATTCAAGTTATTGCTCCTAGATAACAAGCCCCTTTCACAATATACAGCTTAAGTAAAGAACTCTTAATTGCTCTTTTCTAGTTGTCTTCACCTCACTCTCACTATTTACAGTTTGTTTCATGAAGTGTACACAGGCCCTGTAGCTTTTCCCCTCACCAAAATCAAGCTTTCAAGAGAAGACAGTCCTAGACCCCATTGCCCAATGGATTAATCTTACCTGCTGATATACTTTAAAGAAATCAAAAGCATCCTCCCAACCGAACATACAAACAACCAAAAAACACATCTCATAACTAGCCTAAAACCCTCACTGAAAACAGTGACACAACTAACAGAGAGAGCCCTCTCTGACTACAGCTGGGCTAGAAGCTGTAGCCCAAAGATTGGTTAGTGGTTACCCCGGCCGTATTCTCTTAGGAGTCAAAGAGAACAACCTGGGTGTTAACATAATGGCGACTCCACTGGGGACTTCAGATTCTAAAGGTTTGAATATCTATCAAGAAATTACACTCACAGTCTGAATATCAGTTAAGAAACCTTCAAACCGCTCCCATAGAAGATTTGCAGCCTTAAGGTAGAGCTGACTCAGATTGCCTTTTACCCTATACAGATACACAGAATCTTTAGAGCTCCTGTCCAGTCCTTGCAACACAAAGGCTTCATAAAAACTTACAGGACTAGCTCAGAAGCTGGCTCCCAAGAAGAATTTTAGGTACACGAGTGCACATCTTGACCCCAATCCTCCCACTATCTTCGAAAACCCCAATACTATCCCCAAATGTGTTAGGAACCAGCAAACACAAGATCATCTTGCTGACATCAATCCACAGTCAGAGCTTCCTAACTCAATCCCCACACCAGTCAAGGTCCTATTCCGTTCTACCCCTAATTCCCCTAGTTCCCCATCAACATCCCAAAGTTCTCCACCAATCCCTTCTTCTCCCACACAAATTCTCTTCTCCCGCACTGTTATACCCTCTATACCTGTTACCCCTGTGGTACCTGCTGTTCCTCTTATCCCAGTTATCCTAGTTAACCCCCAGAATCTAGCAAATATGGCCAGGTATGCACCTCTGCAATTACCTGCCAATCCAGTGGCTTTACCTCAAGACTATCAAGCCAAAATAGCATATTTTGACTCCACTAGTCCTTATTCTGCCATCCAGCATGCTAAGAGAATGCAAGATCACTTTGAAAATTATGAAATAGATGATGAAACTGTAAGGATGAGAATATTTGTCCAAAGCTTGACAGAGGATGTGAGAACATGGTTCAGATCTCTACCTGCAAACAGCATCACTACCCCTGATGAACTCTACCAATCCTTCACAAATAGATGGGAGAAAAAGAAGGATCCTTTACATATACTTGGTGAGTATGATATGATTAAAAGAGGTCCTCAAGAAACAGTATTGGAATATTGTGCTAGGTTCAACAATTTCTATAATGCAATACCTCAAAATCTGAGACCTCCCCCGGATCTAGCTTTATACAAATTCCCAGATGGATTTGACCCAGATATGGCTTATCAATTGAAAGAAAGAACCCCTCAAACCCTCGAAGAAGCTCAGAGAGTTGCTGTAACGGTTGAAGAAAACCTGATTGCTAAGAGGAATAGGGCTAAAGTAGAGAAAATAGTTGTTTTCAAAGAAGAGCCTTCTGCCTTAGACCAAAAATTGGATGCAATAATCTCTGGTATGAAGAGGTTAGGTGACAGGGTAGAATCTGTGGAAAGAAAATCTTCATGGGAAGCACCATCAAACAATTCCAATAGAAATCCAAACTTCAGGAGGAACCTAAACCCTGGGGGCAGTAAAGCCAATAATGATCCTGAAATAAGACCACCATTTTAGGAAAACTATGCCGATACCTCCACATCTGAAGAACAAACAGAAGACACTCATATCCACCTAATGGGGCTTGACAATAAGCATCAAGTTTTTTTGAGTCGAGAGGATCAGGATGAGGAGGATAGTAAACAGTTTCAGACTAGTTCAGGGGAATCATTTGATTTCAAACAAGGCTATGACACTGCTGTTTATGAGGTGCATAAACAGTACAAGTTAAGAAGTAGGACTGTAAATGTAACACAACCTGATAAAACAAAAGATAAACTACAGCCCAAAAGTGCCATAGTTGTGGAACCAAAGAGAACAACTGATTCACCCACAGCAGAAATAACTATTGAAGATGCCACTGAACAAACACCAAACTCACCACCTTCACAATTTGAACAGTCTAAACCAAGCAAGGGGCCCCAAGAGGTGATCAACAATCATAAACCCCAAAATCAGGAACAAACCTCAGCAGATAAAGAAAGCAGGGTCACCCATACTGCTAAAACACAAGCAGAAAAACCCTTTGATTTGGAAACCGAAATTGGGAAATTAAAAATAACCATACCTCTGGCAGAGCTAGCCAAAAATGAGATCTATAAACAATAGATTCAGAGATCTCTGCAACTCACCCATAGCAAAAGCAAAGATAATGTGGACAATGTCAATGTGTTGGATGACACCCCTGAATTACTTTTTTGCCCAGAGGTTGATGGAAAAGTAGCAGGCTCAGGAATCCTACCCTTTTATGTCAGCCTGCATGTGCATGACAAAATAC
>APFE030805468.1:10065-20289 GCA_000404065.3 Pinus taeda | reverse complement strand
CCCTTCTGCATTTGTCTTCTTCTTGAACACCCATCTGCTGCCAATGGGTTTCCTTCCAGCCGACAACTCCAGCAGATCCCAAGCCTCATTTTTGTGCAAAAGATGCCATTTCATCAACCATGGCCTCTTTCCAGAGTTTTCCATCCTCTGAATCCACTGCTTCCTTCACAGTTCTGGGATCATCATCAGTAACAGACAAAGCAAAATTTAAACAGAAAGAAGATGGACTATACCTTTCTGGCTCCTTCTTTCTCGAGCTGATCTTCTCATAGCCGGAGTTTGTGGCTCTTCATCTTCTGATTCCTCCTCTGCTATAGAGTTTGATTCTTCCTCCTTTAGTTCAAACTCTATCATCACAGGTTCCTTTGGTTGGACTTCATGTTTAATAACATCTTTCACCTCTCTGAACACCACATCTCGACTGTACACAACCTTCCTTGTTACTGGGTTCCAAAGCTTATAACCCTTTAAACCATCCTTATACCCAATAAAGATGCACTTTTCCAGATTTATATCCAACTTGGTTCGATTCTCCTTTGGAACATGTATATATGTATCACATCCAAATACCTTCAGATGTGAAAGAGAGGGTTTCTTACCAGTCCATACTTCTTGTGGAGTCTTATCGTCCAACGCTGATGAAGGTGACCTGTTGACCAGGTAACATGCAGTATCCACCGCCTCTGCGCAGAATTCCTGTCCTAACCCGGCACCACTGAGCATGCTTCTTGCCCTTTCCATCAACGTCTTGTTCATTCTTTCTGCGACTCCATTTTGCTGAGGTGTATATGGAGTAGTCTTCTGCCGTGCTATACCACACTTCTTACAGAATTCTTCAAATTCCTTGTTGCAGAATTCTCCACCATTATCTGTCCTCAGCACCTTTATCTTCTTCTCTGTCTGATTTTCCACCAGAGCCTAAATTCTTTAAACCTGTCAAAGACTTCAGATTTCTTCTTAAGGAAATATATCCATGTATTCCTTGAGAAGTCATCTATAAATGATACATAGTACACAGACTTACCCAGTGATGTAACTTTCACAGGTCCAAACACATCACTGTGCACAAGCTCTAATATTTGTTTCGTCCTCTTACCACCAGAGGGGAAACTCACCCGATTCTGCTTCCCATATACACAATTTTCACAGAAATCAAATTCCAGAGAGCTATTACTCATACCTTCTACCATACCTTTACCATGAAGTATTCGACGGCCCTTCTCTCCAATATGTCCAAGCCTTTGATGCCACAACATGGTCTTCTCTCCAGAGACCACTAGATTTTCTGCTCCATTTCAGGAACCATAGAACTATTGCACCTATCAACAATAGTGCTACCTTGCAGCTTGTACAGAGTTTCCACCTGAACTCCTCACATCGAATACCAGTGCTCCTTCGAACCATCTTGCAGGTATCCTTCTCAAACACTATCTTTACACCTGCATCATCCAACTTGCTTACAGAAATCAGATTTCTGGCCAACGCAGGAATATGCAGAACACCCGAAGGGTTCTAACCCTTCCACCTTGCAACTTCAACTTTACTTTTCCACGACCAATGATTCTAGCCTTCCTATCATCTCCTAAGAAGACATCACCACCATCGTATTTCTCATACTCGCAGGACCACTCTCTATGGGGAGTGAAGTGAAAGGATGCACCTGATTCAATTAACGATGCCTCATGATCTACATGTGTACTTGAAGAAGCCAAGTACACATCCCGACCTTCATTTGAGGTGGTTTTCGCCTCTACAGAAGGAGCATCATCAGATCCATTTCCTTTATTAGGAGCTTTAGATTTACAATCCCTTCTGAAGTGCCCTTCCTTACCGTATTTCCAACACACCACCTTTATAGGTTTTCCTGGAGATTTAGATCTCCCTCTAGATTTAGATCTCCCACTCAATGAATTATTTTTGTTTCTATTCTAGGACCGTCCTCGTATAGACAAGGCATCACCATTCTAGTTGTCCATATTTTTCCATCTCATCTCTTCCGTCAGTAAGGCTGAGACTATTTCATCAAATTGCAAAGCAGTTGCATTGCTACCTATTGCAATAACTAGACTATCCCACGAGTTTGGTAGAGAACACAACAGACTGATGCACTTATCTTCATCTGAAATTTTAATATCAATAGATGATAACTGAATTACCATAGTATTAAACGCATTCAGATGCTCTGTCACCGAGTCTCCATCTTTCATCCTGAGGTTATACAACTTTTTTCGCAGGAATAGTTTATTCACCAGAGACTTAGATTGGTACAAAGTCCCTAACTTGTCCCACAGAGCCTTCATCATAGCTTCCCCTGATACATTCAGTAATACTGAATCTGAGACACACAATTGTATTGTGCTCTTTGCCTTCTGATCCAGCTTCTTCCATTCTTCATCGGTCACTCCCGTTGGTTTAGTACCCAGATTACCGCGATCCACTGATCTTTATCCACCAACAGATCCTCCATCTTGAGTTTCCACAACTCAAAACTCTGACCATTGAACTTCTCAATCTCTATCTTTCCACTGCTCACCATCTTCTTTCACCACCAAAAATCGATCTCGCAGATCTCCCACTGAACAGGGTCTACCACAGGCCTGAGCGAAACCCCTCAGCAACAAAGGCGTCCCCTTGAAGGCAAAACAACTCTGATACCAAATGTAGGTTTTAACCTGGATAGGTGGGTGTGTGGGCTGGTTCATCCATCATACTTGTCTTTCAATCACATCTAAGGCTTCCCAAACCACATGTGTATCATCCATCTACATTCGCGCCAGTCCTCAAAACTTCATTGGTGCCTACCCCACCATCTTGCAGGCATAGCTTGTAGTACCCATTTTAGAGCATTGAAATGATTTTGTTCTGGTACTTCTCTTTCAAATTTGTTCAAGAAGTCATTAACCTAACTTAACCCGTCATACGTAGGTAGATCTCTTACCTTTGTCGCTACACAATGCAGCGATCTCGTGATCATGTTATAGTTGAGCGTGGTTACCTCTTGTAACTGGTTCTGCCATCGTTCTATCTCTTCGTCAAAATCTGAGGTGTAGGATCTTTCATGCTCCCATGAGATTTGGCCATCCGCGGTTGGATTTACCCAATATTGCTCACGTGCAGTTTTCTTGTAGATGTAGTCCAAGTCATCATCATTATCATAGTCATGCACTAGCTCCATGTAGCTCGATCCCTCTGCAGGGTCTAAAGGTACCACTATGCGCAGAAACTTTTTCTCAAAGATCATCTTGTGCTTCTTTAGATTTATCACTCCATTCATGTCAGTGGCCCAATCTATTCCCAAGAGCGCGGGGTAGGGATTGTTGTCATCGACAATCTCTATTACTTCAAACTATGCTAGCGCACTTTCTCCTTCAATATCTACCATGATTCCCTACAATCTCCCCATAGGTAGGACCTTTTGCTGGTTTTCCATCTACAGTTGGATAGGAGACCATTGTAACGCAGGCCTGCCCATGTGCTCCCATGTTTTCTTTGGCAGGACATTCGCATCCAACCTTAGATCCAAAATCACTTGTTTCATCTCATATTCCCCAATCTACATGGTCAATCTCATTTCCCTTCTTGTTCACATTGTGTGCTTCTTGAGCTTTGGAACTACACGCGGTTCTCCTGGCATGGTCCCAACGCATCTAGTTTTGAGTTCTTGCAACCCCTTTACAGCCTTGTTGTCGCGCAACAGCTTCATGCATGTCTCCAAGAATGTAGTGAGCATCAATGGGTCCATTTCTGGCTCCAGTCTGTCTTTACTTCTTGAAGTAAATGCATTAGTGTTTTGGGAAGTTTTTGTGTCTACGAATAAACGCTTAAACCCCTATACTAGTAGCTAAGTCTAGAACAACAATTTAAAGAGTTCTCTACTTTTCCTATGATCAATAGATTAAATAAGAGGCAAAGAAGCCTACCTATAGCCTTCGCTCACTCCTTATCTCCCTTGACCGATTCTGTCGCTCCTCTCTGTACTTAATCCGCTTGAAGAGTACCTGCACACATATAGAAGACAAAAACAAATCAAAGCATATGATAATGATGTATTGATTAAACATAGCATGGAATCGAGTACATGATATACATATGAAAGCATAAATGAATAACACAAGCATATGGAAAGAGCTTTGAACACTTTATTAGTAAAAGGAAGAGTTACAACCCATTACTTGATTCAGCATCACTCCTCCAGTTCAATCCCATCCTCTCCTCATAACAAGCAAGACATTTTGACATCATTACAATACTTGAAATCAACTCAAGTCTCATACTAACAACATCTCCCTATAATTCAAAAATTTCCAGCCCCTGATCACTTAGATGAGTGGTATTTTTATAGGTGAATGAAGGAAGTTATGCCATAAATGGTGATAATGAATGCCCTCCCAAACTTAGAATTTAGTTCCTTAACTCCCTTCCTCATCCAAATACGAGCTCAAAGGAGTAGATATCCTTGAGAAACTTCTAGAGGCATCTAATGGATAGGGAATCTTTCAAACCCTCATGGAAATTCGCTCAAATTCACCCAGCACAGGCCAAAGAGGAACCAAGTGAGCTGGATAGCACCTTGTCATTGTATGGTTTGCATTACAGCACACCCTAATGAAGGCCTACTTGTGATTATCTACATACAGGTAGTTTCTGGATGATTTTGGTCATGAAACTTCTTGGGAAGCTAGGCATTCTAATGGTTGACTTCTTTAGGGCATGTAACAATTGAATTAGGGTTTGATGGGCCCTAATAGTACTAATTTGTAGGTTGGGGTTGATGTACCCAAATGGATTTGTAACAATTAGTGAAGCTCCTCTTAGCTTCCATGAAGGTCTCCTTAGCGCGCTCCAAATCAAATTCTGGTTCCTTCGTTGGAGCCTTTAAAACCCAGGTGATTTCTTCAGGTTGCTTTCCTTTGTGATCCCCTATCGTAATACCACTCTGGAGCATGATATTTACATTAGGGTCTTCCTCGCGTGGCTCAGACCACATCATTTGCAAGTTCTGAGTCGAGGGAGGTTGGAGTGCTCCTTTATCGTGAAACCTTGCTATCAATGTGGGACAATTCTCCGTCTCATGGTCAAACAATGTACAATACAAGCATGATGGTCACGTTGGATTCATACAATCGCGGGCATAATGCCCTGGCCCTCGACAGTTGTAACATATCAGTTGTCTGCAACCTCATCCTGGCCCCCCTCCACCTTGGCCTCGTCTATGTCCCTGAAATTCGGTGCGCGCCATTCCAGTGTTTTGATTGAGGGCCCCTGTTTCAGCCTGAAATCTATAGGTAGGAGTTCTATCCATCATCATCTCATAACTTCTATAGGTGCGCTCATCATGTCCTACCGACCTACAAAAATTACAGAACAACTATTGTGAATTTTGCATATACGTTTGTAATAGATGGCAATTATTTGTAGCATGCTTTCCTCCTACCTGACAAATCGTGCACCATAGTGTAGGCATTTCACTTGGTCCTACTTGTGCCTTCAGTCTAAGTGGCATTGGCCCTTTTCCCATAAGGTAATTCACAAACACCAGGCAGTGATCCTTGTTGTGCCCCTGGCCCTTGCATTTACCCACCATACCTGATCACACATCTCTAGGTGGGTCGTCGTGTCTTGTTTCAAACTCTGAATCTCCAGGCACAATTTTTTCAGCTGCGCGTGAATCTGCTGAACTCCCAGGTTAGGATATTGTATCGAAGTCTCCTGCAATCTCATCACAACCTCCAAATCCTTAGCCTGAGTGGTTAGCCTTTGTTGTGACAACGGTTCCGTAGATGTGGCATTAACGATTCTACAAACCATTCATGTTGTTGCTCATCTATTAATGTCATGTTCGCTTCACGGATTGTGCACTTCAGTCTTTGATCCAACTCCCACGGGGTTTCGCCTAGTAGCATTGTGATTTCGTTGAATCCAGCGATCGATTGTACCTCTAACTTTAGGCTACTAAATTCTTTGTTTAGCGCAGCTTGGATATCCATGATCAGTGCATAATCCTGTAGAACGCTCACCAATGTTGCCTTCTTTATATTGTTGTATGTGACACCCTGTGCTTCCCATACAACTTTTATTACGAACCAAAACTAGTCCAGATCTTTATTCCCTACTCCCTTGAGCATTGGTAGCTTTATCGCGCTTACCATACTGATTCGTGGTGGTGGCAGAGGTGGTATGGGCGTAGATGGGGGTGAAGATGGTGAAACTGGTGGTGGTGTGGGTCGGGGTGGTATTGGTAGAATTCTCTGTCTTATCAGATTGATCACACTTCTTGGCAAGACCTTCGCGAGCTCTTCTTCACCCCCTCGTGGAGGTGAAATCAAGGGGCTAGTTTCTAGTTCTGTGCTACCTTTGTTTCTATAGATTCTCTCACTCCGCATAGCCCCAAACATCAATTTATTCGCATAACCTTCTTTTCACATAGTAGCATTTTAATCCAAGTGTTCAAAGATTTAATGTACTTGCCTCACAGTCCCTTGAGGAAGCGTCATTCTACCTTGCTATAGTTGGCTGAAGTATCTACCGCGAATTCGGTGATGAACCCTCCTATGATTCGATCAAGCCAATGATTGACAATGTGATTGATCTTATCTTATGATGCTTCCAGTCTGCGAACTACTTCTAGAGTCCACACAATAGGTTTGTCAAGTTTACAACTTCCTTGGCTATCTGCGAGCTTCGCGATCCACTCATACAACTCAGTGGGGAAGGATGCAAAGAAAATTTTGTGGATCTCCATATACAAGTAGCAATCTAACCACTCTTCCTTTGATAGTCGTGGATTTCCTCGTTTTCCTGTGCCGCGAACTTGTTAATATTTTTGTCCAGCCAATATTCAATTCCTTTCTTTGTCAGATTCTAGTGATACGACATCAGACATCTATATGCAGATCCCAGTCTCAGCAATGGAACCATTTGTTGGCTTGTTGGGGACTGACCTAGGTTCAGAGTTAATTAGCCAAACAAATCCATGTACTACTGGCCCTTTCGGCAACAATCCGTGGAGTGCGGATTGAGGTCTCACTCGAAGTAGTATGGAGGGTCCTAGAACCAGGTTTCCAAACCCTTGAGATGTATGAGAGGTACAACTGGTTCTCTGTTTGTTCCTGCGTGTCGGTTTCTTCATGCACTTCCCATTCCTCGCGGCCTAATACACTACCTTCGCATAACCCTAACCAGGGGTTTTGCAACACTCTGCACTATTACCTGAGATCTTACTTATCTTCCAGTGTTAATTAATTACCTTTGCCTACTTGAATGTCTTAAGTTATAATTAGCAATACAAAACATTCATACATGATCGCGCAGTAAATAAATTGTATACTTTCAAAATATATCCAATTTATGCATTAAACCATATACACAAAATTATAGCAAAAATTATCTTTATTGATTCTCCCAATGGTTACAGACTCAACCTGCCCTACGCACTCAACTACAAGGGTCTACGCACTCAGTTGCGGACTACTAGGCCTCTACGCACTCAGCTGCAGAGCCTTCCCCTAATCTACGACCCACAGATGCGCTTTACACTTCGACTCAATCACTTATATTTCTCATGATTTTCTTCTATTCCTCTATTAGTTATCTTTTGCACTTAGAGCCTCGCTCTATTTATACAATCCCATGGTCCGCAGACCATGGGTAGGTCTATCCAGCCGACATTACACTACAAAAACTAGGGTGGACAACCCTGTGACCCTATTATACTTTCACGCCCCACCCCGAAAATTCATGGAGCTTTTACAAAATGATTTGGTCAAATCTTGGGCTTTAAGCCCCAAAACATGCCTTGGGGGGATTTCATGCCCAACAGTGTAACAATGCATTAGAAAATAAAGTACAATATAGAATGAATAAAATTACACATGAAGAAATCATCATCACATCAACACATGAGAACACCAAATTTTATGAGGAAACCTTTATGGTAGAAAACCATAAATTATCTTGTATTATTCTTCAATTTGTTTACATAGATTTATAGGCAGTGACCTGCTTGAGGCACCAGCCCATAAAATGTGCAAGCACCTAGTTGTAGTAGGCTACAACCTGATTGAGGCACCAACCTCAAATAATATGCAAGCTCCAACTTGTTGTGGGATTCAACATGATTGAGGAACAAACCTTAGTGGAGGAACCACCTCCTTCAACCTATTATGGACCACTTTTCATAATATTTCAGACTAGATCCACAAGTTCAAATCAAAATTAAATCAACATGCCTTTTGTTCCTATGTCAAACACCTATTCACATGCTCATATTACCAATAACAATGACACACCTTATATCAATATATGTTTTCATGTTCCTTTATTAAATTTAAAATCAACCCACTCAATAATCCCTTTCTAACATTAATTTTCATTCAATTCAACTCCAAAAACATTAGAAAACATTAAATGTTCTAGAAAATAGCTCTCTTTGGTGTACATTCTATAAATGACACAAGGTTCAAAAATAATTCTACAAAAGGCCTATTATTGGTTGACTTAACAGTTTTGCATATCTTCATTGGCATAGAAAGAAAATAATAAAATAATCAAACATCCATCAGATTCAAATCCTTGACCTCACGGGAGACAAACCATGCACCAATCGACTATGCTACAACATACCTCATACAAAGTGGAGTTACTAATTTTATTTTTTTTCTAAGTTTGAGCCAACCACATCACGATCGTCGAGCCAATCTCAAGATTGTTCCCTTAGCACAATCCAAGTCATTAGACTAAGAAAATGATTGTATCCATGTCACATGCATGAGTCAATCAGAATTGTGCCCTTAGCACACTCCAAGTCATCAAATTGAGACCACATTTTATCCACGTCCCAAGCACAAGCAATCAAAGTTGTTTTTCTGCACACTCCAAGTCATTAGAATGAGAACCATAATTGTATCCACATCACAAGTACGAGCCAATACAAAATGATCCATTGACATGCTCCAGGTCATCGAAGTAAGACCACAACAACATCCATGTCACAAGCGCGAGCCAATCAAAATTGTGTCTTCAGCACACTCCAAGTTGTCATACTGAGATCACAACTATATCCACACAAGCTAATCAAAATTATGCCCTTGGTACACTCCAAAGTTTTTATCCTGCAACCAACCAAATCATATCGTCTCAGACTAGCCACAAAGGCCAAGCCTTTTCCTCATTCATGACCTTCTCATCTCATGAACTTAATCACAACACACACCTTAATATATATTAATCAAGGGCCCTTATTCTAGGGAATGAGTCAACCTTTACACTCCCATGGGACCATGCCAAATGACCAAGACCTAAGTGTCATTATTCACTCCAGTGCTGACATCATATCCACTACATGGCTCATTTCAAGTGGGCCAAGTGCTCAGGATTTTAGGGGAAGAAATCAATCTACAAAAATTGCATAATTACAAATATAATAGCAACATTGTCTGGGATGGAGGCCTAGCCTTGCAACACAATTGTCGTATATATAATTATTTATCGATTCAATGAATCACTTTTGGCACACATAATTCCACTTATTGGTCAACTAAAAGACCCATATCAACATTTCCATATGTCGTTGTGACTAAATGCCACATCATCCTCCTCTAGCCACCTCATCGTTAATAGCTACATCAGCTTGCATTGTCATGTCACCATCATGAGCCAACCAAAACTCACCATGTGTAACTTGTGATTTTTTAATGTCAGAGATACGCTTCATAGTTGACTATGTAGGAAGTCCACATGGTATTCAACTAAATGGTTCACATGTTGCTATGGGACTGGGCGATCATGGAAGGATAAAATTCATTAAACTTCAAGAAAGTTGACACTTCATATTTTGCACATTAGAATTTCAATGGTCAAATTATGAAAAATTTGCATGACATTTAATAGGTTAAACAATGTGAATGTTCATGTGACATCATCCATAGATTTCACCATAGGACCATAGACCCACCCAAAAGATGCTCGTTGTTTAAAAAGTTTGGTCTTTTTCAATAAATTTGTTGTTTTTTGTTATGAAACCAGCTCACAAAAAGATAGAAAAGATAGATCAACGCCTTAGAATTCAGCCTCTTTGAGGTGGCAACCTCCTTTACATTACATAAATGAACAATTCTTGGATGATACAAATGAAAAGACCTCCTTTCTATATATAGGAGTCTAAGGGGTCAAAACATAATCAGAGCCGACATAACAATAATAATGTAAGGGCACAATAATAACAAT
>APFE030805459.1:0-10076 GCA_000404065.3 Pinus taeda | reverse complement strand
AACTTGGCACTGAGGCCAAATCACAAAATGTCAATCTAGAACTTGAATTCAAATCAGAAGAAAGATTTGCTTTTATCAAATTATTAAACAAATACAAAAATGTTTTTGCTTGGAATTACAAAGGCCTGATAACTTATGATAATTCTATCATTCAACACACAATTCCAATGATTTCTGATGAGAAACCTGTACAACAAAAGTTAAGGAAAATTCACCCAAATCTGGAAAGTCAAATAAAAACAGAGTTGAATAAACTTCTAAAAGCTAAAATAATTTTCCCTGTCAGACATTCTAAACGGGTTTCAAACTTGGCACCTGTAAGAAAAAATAATCTTTATATTAGGATTTGCATAGATTTTAGAAATCTCAGTAAGGCATGTCAAAAAGATAATTTCCCATTACCAACAATGGAACAGATACTTCAATTAGTAGTTGGTTCAGAGTTAATGTCTTTTCTTGATGGTTTTTAAGGATACAATTAGATACTGGTGCATCGAGATGATAGACTAAAAACTACATTCATAACTAAATGGGGAACATATGCTTATCAGAAAATGCCTTTTGGTTTGATAAATGTTGAAGCAACTTTCCAACGAGCCATGGATGTAGCCTTCAAAGGTTTGATCAATAGGTCAATTTTTGTTTACTTAGATGACATAACTATCTTTTCCAAGAAAAGGTCCAATCATCTACATGATTTAAAACAAATCTTTGAACGATGTAAAAGTTATGGGATTTCTCTAAATCCCAAAAAATCGTTCTTTGCCCTTAATGAAGGAAAACTCTTAGGATTTATTGTATCCAAAGATGGCATATATATTTATCCTAACAGTATAAAAGAGATTTCTAATATTCCTTTGCCACATAACAAGAAATCAATGCAATCATTTTTGGGAGAGATAAATTTTGTAAAAATATTTGTTCTTGATTTTTCTCATATATTCTTACCTTTACAAACTATGGTTAAGAAAAATTTAGTTTTCAAATGGGGACGTAACAAAAAAGAAGCCTTTGACTCAATCAAACAGGCAATCATTAATGCTCCTACATTGAATACTCCCAATTTTTCTAATCATTTTATTTCGTATACTTTGGCCACTGAAACATCTTATGTTGTTGTTTTAACACAAATCAATGATCAAAAAGTAGAAGCACCTATATCCTTCTTTAGTTCCAATTTGCAAGGTGTTGAGCTTAACTATTCCGAAGTAGAAAAACAAGCTTTTGTTGTGTTTAAATCTATCAAACACTTTAGACCACTTCTCCTAAAAACACACACAAAAGTAATGGTCCCATTATCTATAGTGAGGAAATTACTAATTTAAAGGAAAGTAGGAGAGAAAAGAGCTAACTGGATAACATCCTACAAGAGTATGATATTGATATTAAACCAGCAAAAATAGTTAGAGGACAAGGTTTTTGCAGGTTATTAGTAGGAGATTCTAATATACTAGAACATGAATATTCAGATAATACTCATCAAGTGAACGAGATAAGTATTATAAATTATGAATCTCAGTATGTTGATATGATCTTCTACTTAAAAAATGGATATTGTCCCCTTGATTTCAGTTATGAAAACAAATGTGCCTTAAGATTAAAAGCAAAACACTTTGAAATCATTGATGATGTGTTATTTAGAAGAAATTATGATTCAATTTTATTAAAATGCCTTGAAAAAACTGAAGCACAAAAGGTTTTGTAGGAATTACATGATGGTTCAGTAGGTGGACATTTTGGAGGAGATACTATAGCTCACAAGATAATACATGCTGGATATTATTGGCCCACTTTGTTTAAAGATGGACATGATTATGTCAAGAAATGCAAGATATGCCAAACTTCTAGTGGGAGACAAAGGAACCAGCCTTTCCTTTACAACTAGTAAACATTGAGCAACCATTTGAATAGTGGGGGCTTGATATCATAGGAGAGATTGTTCCACATTCTTCCAAGCAACACAGATACATCCTTATAGCCACTGACTACTTCACAAAGTGGGTAGAAGCAATTCCATTAAGAGTAGCCAATTATGATGCAATCACTAAATTCATTGATCAATTCACCATTACCAAGTTTGGTGTACCTAATGCCCTTATTTTTGATAATGCATCTTATTTTTCTAGGAGTAGTATAGTTGAATTTTCTCTTAAGAGAGGTTTTAAATTAAAATATTCTGCAAATTACTATCCTCAAGGTAATGGTTTGGCAGAGTCAACTAATGAAAATCTCATTAAGATTATTAAAAGAAATGTAGATCAAAATAATAAAAAAAATTGCATAAATCTTTAATATTTGCATTATGGGCAGATCACATAACTCAGAAGGCCTCAATAGGTATTTCTCCTTTCAACTTAATGTACGAGAAAGAATCCATTATACCTTCAAACTTAGCATTCCCATCTGTAGCCCTAGTACAATTTATTGAAGAAAATCCTACTTCCTCTATCCAATTAAGATTTTATCGAATCCTGAAATTAGATGATGAAAGACAAAAGGCCAAAATAACTCATGCTAAACATCAACAAGTCATTAATCTTCTTTTGATGCAAGTTCTACCAGATCAAAAACATTACAAATTGGTGATCTCATGTTGAAATGGGACAAAGTACATGAAAACAAAGAAGATGTGACTTGGACCATTTCAAATCATTGAAAAGATAGGCTCATCAACATTCATACTGCAAGATTTATCAGGAAAGAGAGATTCTGTTCTTGTGAATGGGCTTATCTTAAAGAAATTCATTTCTTAAGGAGGTAACCCCTTCTTACCTGTAAATATTCTTTATGCAAGTTTTTTTTTTTATTTTAGAAAATAATGTTGTAAATAGTCTTCCCTTGGTATTTTACTATTGAAAAGCTCTTTGAGAGAATATTCTGAATATTTTCTTTTAATATGTGGAAATTTTTAAGGAAATGATTACAATTTTGGAAAGATGAATAAAACAAGAAACTCTGAGAACCTCTTTAAAGTTTGTAAAATCTTCCAAAACCTTGAAAATACTGTAAATCATTCTAAGTTTTTTAAAGTCAAGAAAGGTTATTCATAAAAATTAAATACTTTTCCAAGCTTAGCATCCATAACTCTAAAAATGTCACCCATAAACTCTTAAGGAGAAAGTGCATCATCCCATCCACTAAGTTTATGATTTTTCAGAGTGTAATTCTAAAATATGTCTGATATAAAAGATAAGAGGTCTCATCATGAGCCTGCTTACCATGATCATAGGGAACTAATTAAACTGACATTACCAATATTGCATATCAAACTAGGGCAATGGATTATAATCATAAGACAAGGGGTCCCATTACGAGCCAACTTGTCCAGTTCAATTATAACCAGTGAATGGCATTGTTATAAGCTAGCTCCCAAGCCAGGACAATAACCTTTTATCTTAAAAAGTTAAAAGAATATAAAATAAAAAAATGTCTATGTAAACATATCTTTATGAATTTATCTTTCAAAAGTTATACTTTTGGATGGATGGGACAATGAATTATTGATGGTCAAAAGGTAATCCTGTCAAGACTATAGATGTTTGCTGGCAGTAGAGGCACTACCTATGAAAAAAGAGTAAAATTAAAAGCTATGTTGGAGGATCCCCCTACTTTATCTTTATCAACCAATCAAAGCTTGAAGAAACCAAAAATGTTTTTATTTTTAAGAGATTGTAAAAGAAATTGTTGTTTTATTCAGAGTTATTTTTTATTTAGTTATTCCTAGATGGTTTTGTTTGTCCTCAATTATTTCCAATTAAGAAAGTTTAAGATATTGCATTATGTTTTTAGAGATAATTGTTTCTCCCAATGAATCGCCAATATTTGTGCTATACAACAACCCTCCCCATTTCAAAATTTCTCATATAAAACTTTAATAAGAAATGGGTCCCCTTTATAATATAAATAAAATCAATAAAACATTTGAAAGCAAATTTTTATAGTAGGTCTAATAAAAAATTTCTTTTAGGGTAGGTTAGATCGCAATTGCAATTTGCAAGACTTTTGAACCCATGGAAGTCCTTTTAAGAAAATTTGATCGGATTTGAGTCATAATAAAACCTTATTGCAAAAATATTTATCAAAGGAAATAATTATAAAAGCAAATTGTCGCATCGCGCGCATCCTTTATCTCAATGGTGGACTTAAAGTGTTCCATTGAGATCCGCCAATGCGATAACTCTATTGGAAATCACATATTGCTACTTGTCATGCTGAATTAGTCGATCTTGCGGACAAGACAGACCTTCCTAGAATCTAATGAAGACCTAATGACAAACAAACCAACCAGACACTATCTTTCTCTAAATGCGCTTTATAAATAATGGCAAGCAAATGTGTTTAAGGGCCTACCTCATGTCCAACGCAAGTTTGGAGATGCCTTCGCTCCTTTAATCCAAGTAAGTTCCTTTGTCGCAAACCTACAAGAACAAACAAGGAAAACAATTAAATAGCACCTGAATATCCAATATTATAAAACGTATTTAACATGAAAGTCAAGGAGTCCATGAAACAAATAGCATAAGATACTTGTTGAGAAAAATGAGCTTGATTGTATTAATTCAAAAGAAAAGAACCTTACAACCTTTGCCTTGACGCTGTACAAGCTCCTTCCAGGGTCCAACAAGAAGTTTCCTCTACTTTGACAAGCTTCACTCACTCCCTAATGGGGCCAAAAAGGTATGTGATCTCTCCTCTTAAGCTCAAATAGGAAGTCTTGATTTCACTAGCATTTACCCTCAAAAGTTCAGCTTCTAACCTCCCTGGCCACTGACCCAATGCCTCAATTTATAGTGCAATGGAGATCAGTTACCAGCTCCTCCTTCAAAGGGATAGAGTCCTCCTTCAAAGGGATAGCTCCTCTCAACAAGGGATTAGTTCCTCCTATGATGGGATGCATGAACCACTTGGAGCGAACAATCCACGTAACAAATGCTTCTAGAAAACTCTAGAATTAACCCAAGATGAGTTTTTTAAGATAAAGATTGCGCCTTTTTGACTTTTACAGGGGTACGCACCCTCCCCTTTACATACAGAGCGTATAAGTACGCAGATAACTTGAACAAAAGGTGCGGGCCCGCAGGCAAAAGTAAGAGAAAGTGCAGAACCAGAGTTACATTTCTTTTTTGATGTCTTTCTCTCATTTCTAAAGCTTGTTCTGAAGAGCTGAGGTTTGAGACTTCCTTAGGAAGCTGGTATAGGTGGTGATAGACCTACACCGACTGCAAATAATCAAGGTGACGATATTTTTGTGTAACAGATTGCCCCCTAAAGTGCGAAGTCTGTAGTATATGAGGATGATGATTTTTTCATTTATCATATAGGAAGAGTGAAGTGCTTTATCATTTCGAGGATCATCTTGTGGAGAGCCCAGTTGGAACCTGTAAAAACATTCAATGCAAAATATATATATGAGATCATATCATCGCTGACGTAGGCATTCCCATACTCAGATAAAAACTGAGTAAGAGACTGAAAACTAACTAGAAGACTAACTACTGCTCTGATATAGGAATGATCTCGTAACACATCATAAGTACAGACACATGTGGACACAGTATGGACGCAACCATCTGTTTATGAATAGTCCATAATATAATGAATACAAAATTCCTCGCAACCCGGATGGTGGAAACTAGATCCAGGGTCTTCATCTCTATGTCCCGAAACAGTACGATTCTATCCATGCGATTGAATGTGTCGAAGTCGAACATGGTAGAAACCGCTTGATTACCAGTCAATGACGTAAACTGTTAACAAGCGTGAGAGAAACCACCAATAATGACAATGGCTCTGAAAGTACTCAGCACAATCCATGAAATGTGATAAGATGTGTTGATTTCGAACATGTCACGGAATCCTTTGATCGAAAGTCGATGATGTAAACTGTCGTCAAAGGCGAGAAACCTGCTATTGAGGCACGCAGATCTCAAGGTATTGACGATTCCTAGATCATATTTCTAGATAATGAGTCAGAGTCGATAGAAAGCGATCCGTCGTAAGCAAGCTTACGACACGAAATCATAGATCAAGTTGAAGAAATTTAGTTGCAAGGACTGACTCAGGGATGGTCAAGATGGATGACAGACATTTTGCAAATGAATGGCTTATTTGCACTGACCTCTTGAACAAATAACGACATGACAAATGGTTTGGTAATGATTGACCCAAAGTTAATACCCAGAAACTGGCTGAACTTTCAATATGGTTCGATCAACTATTAGGTAAAGGATTTCCCAACCCAGGTGAATGAAAGTGTCGTGTTCAAAAGTGGTTATAAAGTATGACAAACAGACTCATTTTTATCTCTTTTCCCCCACCATTTCTGGCAAGTACCTCTTTATTTTTTACAAGCTTGAGGAGGATATCATATGCTTGATTATAAGCTCACCCTTCGGGTGAGTCCAACTTAGTTTAAATGCGAACCCTAAGAAGGAGTGGTTCGTTCATGTTTGTAATGCAACAGGTCCTTTACTGTCGAATTTTAACCAGTCCAGTATAGGAGAAACTCGGCGTTTTTCATTTTTAGAGAGTCTAAAAAAACTAAAGAAGACTCCAGGGTTTGACTTTTTCATAAATTTGTGTCTCCCAAGCCCAAAAAAATATAAAATAATACTTGAGAGAACCGCTTGATCTTTTACAACCAAGGAGTACTTTTTGTTATTAGTGTCTTTGATCCGAAAAACTAAAAAAGCGACCAAGGACACGTCGTTTTATAACCAATATCGGATTTGAAACGAAAAAAATCCGGCGATCTTTTTATGTTTTTACGGTCGAAAAAGAGCTGTAAATCGACCGTCTTTTAATTCCGTTTTAACGAGTTTAAAAGAGAAACTCGGTAATCTTTTCATGTTTTAGGAGTCAGAAAAGGGCTTAAAAGGTGACTCTGGTTGAAAATGATCGATTTCGCCTGAATAATCCTGTTATCTTGCACAAAAACACGAACATTACTCATGCCTGCTTGAAAGAGATAAACATGTCGAAATAATACCTTTTTAAAGTGAAACATAAACAAATTTGCATTTATTTACTCAAAAAACTTATAAAAAGGGGTTTTTACAATTGTTTTTTACCATTTGTGATTTGGGAGAAGAAATAGTGCTTTTGCCTTGAAAACTTCCCGAGAGGATTGCGGAGAATCCAACCATCGGAATCGGACGTCGTCTTCACCAGGTAATCCACATCATCCTCCTCTTGTTTTTCATCCATTTAGCTTTTCATTTTAGTCCTTAATTTTATTTTTTAGGAGGGTTTTTGGGCTAAAAACCCGCACTCGGGGTACGCAGGTCTACCACTGCCAACCTACGGACCCCGACTTTTTCTCCATTGGGAAAAAGGTCAGGGTCCGCACCTTCCCCTTAGACAAAGTGCGGTCCCACACACTGTGTCTAAAGGCAGGGTGCTTACCCTCGCGCAAGGGTTTCAAACCAAGAATCCTCAAAATTGGACCAACAAAAAACTTTTCTAGCATGCTAAATATTCTTTTGGTTTGATGTAGGGAGTACATCATGCTGGATTGGAGAGAACGCGAGCACGAGGATGTGGATGTAGCCGCATGGAATCATCAACCTTCGCTTGATGCATTGAGGGCGTGTGGGCTGTACAAATACTGGGCCATTCCTGGAATGAGGGCTCAGGTGGACTTCTTGCAGTGGATGGTTGACAGGTGGAGCGTTCAGGACCAGTGCTTCTTGATTGGTGGCCACCAGCTTGAGATTGAGCTGGCGGACATATATTTTTTGACCGGTTTGCCTAAGAGAGGCGTTGATTTGACCCTGTTTGGGGCTAGGGCGGGTGGCCAGTCCGTCGATAGCCTTCGACTAGAGTATTGCAACAGGAAGTCTCGAGACAAGGGTATAGATATCAAATACATAACCCTTCCTTAATTGAAAGTGATTGCATTCACTGTTACTCGACTTTGCGGGGCTGCCGCTTTACACATTGCCACTGGATCCCAGATGCGGATGGCAGTTGACTGCTTTCAGGGCACCGTTTTCAACTGGTGTGATGTTGTGTTGGCCAACGTGAAGGGCCAATTGACCAGGGCCAAGAACGGGTGGCTAAAGACTTTTGGATATGGTGCTATAGTCGTCAGCTTTGGCCTGGGGTGGATTCCTATGCTCATCCCACAGCACCTCATAGTTGTTGCTGGGCATCCCCGAGAGCCTAGACTGATGCGATGGGTTGCAGTTATGGCTCGTCATCCTGATGAGGGGATCGAGGTCATCTGGTTCAAACTTGAGTTCTTCCAGTGGTTGGAACATCAGGTCTTTTCTATCCAGGACTTTCGATATACTGGGATTGATTTTCGTGGTGACCCAGACATGGCTCTTCCTCCAGGAGAGCAGTGGGATGCCTCAGGTAATCATTTTCAACTTTTCCTAATGTTAATTTTTATTTATTTTTATATCGTCTCAAAACTCATAGTATTAATGTTTTGAAATGCAGATGTGTGTCCACAGTGACCAGCCACTCTTCGGCCTTTCGAGAGAAGGCAACCACTTGCACCAACTCCAGTCCCACATGACGAGCCAGCACAGACTTTGGCTGAGTTGGAGAGTCACCTAGAGCGCCTGACAGGGGATATTCCTGAGACGAGCATAGATGACATTCCTCGTCGGCTTCATTGCTATGTGATTGCAGTCCCAGGACCTTTTAGGAGGTTCCTTTGTAAGGTGGCTCGTGCAGTGGTTTTGTATCGAGTTCATCACCAGTGATGGGATGTTCGCTTATGTAGTTACATGTGACATTTTACTTTTTGTACTTATTATTTTTGCCGATCATATGGTGTTTTTCAACCTATGATCGAAGACGATGTATTTTTTGACACACTTCTATATATATATGATATCGTTATTATTGGCTTGTCTTGTTAAACATGTTATGGAATGTTTTTAAATTTACTTGTATGATTATCACACATGTCTACTTAACAATAGAGAAGCAACTGCATCTGCTAATGTATTTAAAGATCTTGGAATATGCTGATATTCAATGTAATCAAATTCACGTTCCAAGAGACGTACTCTCAAAAATAATCTTAATAAAACTGGATTTCTAATGGCGTATACTCTATTAAGCTGTAATACAACGAGTTCAGAATCCAACCTCACTATCAAACTCCGAATCCCGAATGAAATAGATTCAGATAATAACTCCACCACTGCATTATATTCTGCAATGTTCTTCATCGTTTGACCGAGGCTTACCCCATGCATAGATACTAACTCGTAAGAGGGCGAATAGATAACCCAAGCTGTGGAAGAAATTTTTCGTGTACTACGACAAGTGCCATCAGCGTAACCAATAAATGTTTGAAGAGGCGTCAAAATCTGCGATATCAAACGTAAAACCAAGATAAATAGGGATAATGACGAAAACTCAATCTCTAAGCTAAGCACACTAATCTAAAACACACTAGCTAAAAGAAGAACTAACCTAACTAATGAATCTTCACACTCGATTTTAAGCATAATATCTCTTCAGGTGAAGACCATTTCTGGGTTTACCTAAAGAGACCCTGTCAAAGTCTACCAACTCATATGCCCCTTTCGCTAGCTTTCACTTGACAACAAAAGGACCATGCCACATAGGCACGAATTTTCCAGCGCCCAACTTATCATTCGCTTGACCGTACAAGAGGACTAAATCTCCTTCCGAAAAATTTTGAGGGGTTACATTTCGATCATACTGAGCCTTAATACGTTTGGCATGAGATTCGATCGCTAATGTAGCATCGTGGCGATTCTCATCTAGCTGAGCTAAGTATAATAAACGTCTTTCCTCGTCGGAAGTAGCTGGAAGTAATTCGATGGCCATTCGCAATGACAGGATTTCGAATTCAATAGGTAGCACGACTTCCAAACCATAAACTAGTTGGAAAGGAGTGAACCCTGTTGATGTTTTGACTGAGGTTCGGTATGCCCACGACGCTGAGAATAACATCATGATTCATCGGATCATGATGACTAAGAATTTGTTGATGGCTTCAACCAGACCATTAGCTTGTGGATAATAAGGAGTTGAACTGTCATGGCGCAAGCCAAGCTGGTCTGTAAGTTCTGTCATCATAACGTTTC
>APFE030805451.1:5166-124837 GCA_000404065.3 Pinus taeda | reverse complement strand
TTCTCAGGGCGCTGCCCCGAACCCCATAGAGGGGCGCTACCCACCCCCCTCAAATCCCCCAGACACGGGCGGCTACCACCCCCCTTGTGACCCCCCCACTGCGCAATCGATGCAACGAAGGGGAGGTGCTGCCCCCCCTCTAACCCCCTGGTTCACAACGTAGGTTAGTCATGGAAAGAATATAACACAACCCAACAGTGCCATGCATGCCAAAACTAACGAGGAAAACATACATGCAACTCAGTACCTACAAGCAAAACCCACCAGAGTTGTTGATCATGATGTTTTGTTGCACTTTCCTACTCTTCCTTTTCCTTCATGCTCCAAAAATCCAAGCATGCCACACTACTCCACGAGTGACCCAAGAAAACTCTAAGTGTCCAACAATGAGAGAGAGAGAACTCCAAAACTGAACTCACTAAGCCTACACTGAACAACCCTACCCACTGATCATTGAGACATCTATCTTTTTAATTTTCCATTATTTTCCTTCATTTTCTTCCTCTCATGCAACCTATGACCTTTCACCTCCCTTTTCTCCATTATTTTAAAAAATAAATGCCAATAAATTCCTCTTACCTTTCCAAAACCTTTTCCATTGCCTTTGCCAATTTCCTTAGCCATAATAAACCAAATTAACACCCACTAGGATGTTTTCCCGACCATCCAGCTTGGAATATGTGTCCCATTACCATCGTCTTATATATTTCACATGGATTTTTAACTAGGGTTGTTACAACATGAAGGACGTACGTTGAAGATAATAGGGGCACACAGAAGGAAGGTCAAACAAAACCATAATGATTATAAAATAAGTAGAGATACAAGGAATGCCATTTCTCTTGAAAATGATTGGGATTGTAGGGCTATAATATGTTTGATACAAAAGTAAACTAATGTAAGTAGAGAGGAAGAGATAACCATGACAGAACGTGACAAACTATTCTGTCATAAAGGGATATCTTGAGAAGAATTTAAGCTGCCATGGATGGAAAGTACATTTTGATTATCAATTTTATAATTTTAAATGTTAAATGTATTTTTTAGAATATTTTTAGACATAAAATTACTTATTCATATGGATATGAGCATAAAACTCTTGGAAATGGAGGTAGTTAGTTACCCTTATTGAACAAAGAAGGAAAAGTATAGAATAAAAGAATAAGAGCTTCAATGACTCTTAACATAAGTTATTGCTGAGGTAGAGGAAGATTACCACAGATGTAAAATTGCAACATGTGAACAAATTTTGTTATCAAATTCAAGAGGAACTGAAGACCAAAGAAGTAGTTGGGAAAGTACAATTGAAGGTAGTCTAAATATAATAAATTATTGGAAAGTTTCAAGGAGTTATGGGAAAACTATTAGAACAAAGAAGGTAGTATATAAACGGTTGGATTTATACTTTCATACCAAGTGAGGAGGTAAGATTCTTCATGGATTAAAGGATTTTACTTAAAACATTAAATGTGTCAACAATAGATACAATGAAAGAAAAATCTATTGTAATGTTTACAAGTCAGCAAGTCAGGGAAAAGTGGATGGTTGCATCTAAGAAACTAAGTAAAGTGTTTTGGAGATAGTAGATGATAAAGGTGAAAGTATAAGGAAATTTTTGATAAACAATTCATAAGGTAGGGTTATAAATATTATAAATATTCAACAAAATATATATGAAAGATGTCTTGTGAAGGAGTAATGTTTCTAACTCAAAGAGATACTAGTCAAAAACATCAAAAAGAGAGAGGATAGATGTTAAGGATAAGGAATCCCAAGTCTATAAGAAAAAACAACGTCTGCAACTACGAGCAGATGATTAGTGATGAAAGTTGGAGCAATCACATTGCATAAAAGAAAAAACATAGTTTTGATCTTCGATGAATGCGGGAAATTACAAATAAAGAACATGACAGTATAAAAATTACTAAGATACATCATAACATTTGGGATCTAGTACAACTTTAGCAACAAAGTACTTATGATAAAGAGAACATAAATAAATTATTCCTTGGGAGTATGATGCGAGAGCATCAATTAAACTCAGATGACCAGTATCTAAAATTTTACTAGAGGATTTGGTTCCTAAAATTTTTTTGTTTTTTTTATATGTAGATTACTATTACTATTATGTTTAATGTTAACGAATTCCATGTAATCCATTTATTATTACGAATTTTTTAAACTAGGGTTGAAAAGCTCGAGAATTTGTTACTAAGATGAGATAGGCTTATTCGGTCATCTTCTCATGGAACTAAATAAGCAATGCAATTCATATAAAATTTGAATGGTATTAATGAAAAAGTAGAGAGAGAGAAAAGGATTTGACTGTGTACAAAATTTTTAGAATTATTTGTATACCTATTTTTTTAATCCATTATGAGATTATTCTCTGTGCATGTGTAGAAGTGTATAGGTCGAATCCTAAATCTTTCTGTGAATAGTATAGTGATTAATTTCCTTCAACAAGATGAGTATAATTGTATTTAAGCATGTAAATAAAGTATCATAGAAACCGTGAGATATCATATGCCATCAATTTTTGAATAAAGACTGACACTATTGATATGTCTAGAGTGCAACTAAGTTTGCATAATAGAAGGAAATTTTCCTTAAAATAGAAAAAGAAGACAAAACTTTGTTTATTTAAAAGTTTATATGAATTCATTAATTAACTGTGATTGAGAGACAAAAATAGAGTTTCTTCTAGCATTTTCATCTCGAAACATAGCTTAGGCGAAATGTTCTACAATTTTTGGGCTTCAAATCGTCAGGACAAACAAATACCCTGCATAAGATGAGAAGTAGAGTTGCTAAGTGGTGTAAATATTTTTCTTCATGATGTTCAAAGAAATGAAGGAAGGTAAACACAAGGACAAACATTTTACTCTAGGACAAACTTTTTTGGGTGCAACAAAACTACAGTGGACGGGAATTATTCCCATCCCATGACTTTAATCCCATAAATTTGAAAGGGAGGCACAAGTTCTTGCGTTAAAAACCACGGAGGCCTGGGACCAATTATGATTGCCATGCCAGTGGTCATATAGACCTTTTCCATTATCATGTGAGTGCATAGAACGATTTTTAGCATCCGAGCTTGTGAGTTGATGTTGATAGAGATGAGTCCAATAGTTATGGAAGGGAATGTCCATCTGAGAGGGTTTTTTTCCAGAATAAAAAAGGGGAGACTACACATATTACTAGTTGGGTGACTTAGTCTAAAATTGCTAAGGGACAAAGTCTAGACCATTATGGTTATGTGTGTCCTGCATTCAAAGTGTTGGTGGTAATCCCTGATGAGGGTGTCCTACCTAAAAATGATCTTTGATTCTTGATTCCTTGGCCAAAAGGCCTTTCCTCTTTAAATCATTGACATGCACAACATTTACTTCACCCAGCTAGAGGCAAGCCTCAGAGGTAGTTCCCTAGTCGCCACCGGGTGATATTTACTCCATGCACGGCAACTTGTTGATCTCTCTAAGGTCTTTGTTTCAAGGATAAGGTGGAACGTTAAATTCATATGGGTGTAGAGGAAGCATCCCTATTTGGAGGTTAACCGTCAGATGATTTGGTGTTTTGGCATAAAAAAAGTACGTACCATATTCTTGGGGATGGATATGACAATGAATTTATATAACAGGATATTTCGTCCTATATGACCTCACTTGCCAGTATTTCCTTGGGACGCTGGATTTTAGGAAGAGGCTTAAAGCTTGGTGCTTGGAAGGCTATTTCTTTTACCCTTTTCTACAAGCTAATAACTAGTTTAAGAAGCGTGAAAAAATATATATTAGCAGTGTGAGTTAAGAAAGTTGATGAATGCTTCAAGATGATGTAGGGTGGCGAGCTCTTTAGGTTATAGTAAGGTGGAGGCTTTACATATTCATTCACTTAGGCTTCGCATTGCTACGGATCCCTTTAAGCTTTATTTTCCTTGTTGCTTTTGTGAATTATCAGCTAGAAATTTTAATGTTTGTATTTTATCTATCCATATTTGTTGTTACCTTGCCCACATTTATTGTTTGTCAGTCCATCTTTCTTGTTACTCCACCTCTCTATTTTTTGGGTCATTTGGTTTACTCTTTGTGATTACTGTCAACAGTATCTATCATTCCGCATCAGATTAAATGGTGTAATTTCTCACTGAATTTTCTTCTGACATCGATTCAATTTCATTATGTGGATAAATTTACATTGGTTCATAGGCCATTGCTCCATCATATTTCCTGCAAGTGTTTCATGGTTAAGGGTTACACATATAAGACTTTGTGAAAATGTTTCTGTGTGTTTTATCCAAAACAATTCCTTAGGGCCATCATTTGAGATAATCGTCATCTCACCCTATTTGAATATCCAATCCCTTGAGCCATACGGTATTTAATATAACTCCCCAATGTTCGTGGTGGATGTCTCATATGGTGGTTCCTTATCAATTTTGTTCTAACCTCATTCTCTGCCAACCTTATTGGACAACTTAGGTGGTTAATGTTTGATTTTCTAGTCCTTAACATTTTGAAGTTAAACATAAAAAATATCTCTCCCTCTGTACTTACATCTATGGAATTCGCTTCAGTACTCTTGTTTGTTACCATGACTTAAATGACAAGTCTTGTTCCATCGCTTTTTCTCTTCCTAGTGTTACTCATACTCTATCTAGTCCAATTCACTCTGTCTTGTCCAAAAATTCTAGGGAAAGGAACCCTAATTCGCCTCAAATAGTAATGCGCTATGGTCAATGTTAAACCAGACGAAGAGAAGGATCACACAGAAAGTCCTCTTTTAGACATCACAGACTCTTTGGCTAGGAGTCTATTGCAATTTTTTTTTATGTTGTTCCTTTGGAGGTCAGCAAGGAAATTCAAATTCTAGAACTCAAAGAGTTCAGAGACTGCATTTATTTTTCTAATTATGAAGTTAGTACCAGCAACACCAAGTGGTGCCTGATCCTGGAAACCTCCAGAAGAGGAGGTTATACTTCATGAATTCCATATGCACAAACATGTACAGAGAGGCTCTCCTAAACATGGTTATCCATGACAAGTAGATTGACAATTGTAAGATATTTGTGGGTCAATAAGGCTAGAAGCAAATTCATAGAGACATTCATTATACATGAACAGGATCGTGGTTCATTTGAGAAAGATAGAATGTTCCATCATCTCTAATTTTACTATAAATTCAATCACTACCCCACATGGTGAAGTGATTATTAATGCTCAACCAATCAACATGTGTTGGGAAAAATACTTAGAGTGGGGGTGAATCAATATTTAAAAATCAATAATTTTAACATTTCATATTCATATTTATATACGCAATTTTAATGAATCGAACATGCATCTGCACACAATTATTCTTAAGAAAAATAACATATATCCAATGGAATTACAATTCAGTTAATACATCACATGTTTGTCTTCAGCTCATGCATTAGTACTCTATTAACCATTAGATAAACATTAACCATGTTTTGTAATAAGTAAACTATCACACATAAGAAGCACACATGAACACCAAGATTTAAGGTGGAAACCCAATGCGGGAGAAACCACCTAGTGTTGTCTTCTCTGTCTTATTTTTAATATAAAAAAAATATTGTTTACAATATTGTATTGGCACAGACTCATACCAATACATAGGAATCTACCAACGAAAGGCTACAGCCTTCTCTCATTATCCATCTTCTATTAGAAGAGAGCTCCAAGCCCCTATTTGTTGTACTAGCTGATATGTTTACTAGTATGTAAGCGTCGACCTACAAAAGGCTACTACCTTCACTCTTCCTCTAGGGACCATGTTTCATAAATTTTCAGACTCGATACTCCTAGTACGCAACAACACAATATGTAGGCCTTGTTTCATCAAATTTTCATATTGGACCCATCAGTAACATTGAAGCTCAAAAAAAACATATATGTATCAACCAATCATTGAAACCCAATCACCAATCTCTAATATAACTGAAACTCAATCATCACTTTATGAATCAAGGAATCATTGAAACTTGTTACACAACTGAATCAAATAATCATTTAAATTCATCCACTCTGAAGCTCAATCATCAATCTCTGAATCAACCACAACTAAATCAATCAATCACTCAAACCCGTGACATAACTAAATCACCCAATCATCAATTTTTGAATCAACCACGATTGAATATATCAATTTATTGAAAACTCAATCATCCGACACTTAATCAAAATTAAAGCAATCAACTGAAATAGACAAGTCATTGTAAACAGTACATAGATCTGAACTCAAAACACTGCATCACCAACCAGAACCAACTGCAACCTCAAAATTCATATGTCAGAATGTATACGCTACTTCAATGAAGCCAACCTACATGTATACTCTCCTTTCTATAACCCAATTTGCATATACCTCTAAAGATACTAAATCAAAAAACTTTTGAACCATAAACTGTACTAGCAAAAGACCTTCTAAATATCTACCTTCATATTACAAAGTTCTAAATAGGTAGCAACAAATATCACCTTATAAATCAATCAATCAATCAACCACACTTGACTCAATCTCCTTATACAATCAGTTTTACTTTCATATCTAATGAAGACATCATTGACAAAAAAAAGTAAAACAACAGTGTTGGTCAGATAGATTAGTTATCTCTGAACAAAAAACCTTTCTTCTGCATACGCTACTTGGAAGTGCCAAACTATCGTATACACATCTTCACCAAGGAAAAACAAAGTACAGATATGCAAATAATAACTTATAACCTCACAACTATTCCAGACTTCAGATATACCCATATCATAGTATTTAAAGGAAAAAAAATTGTTAGCACTCAAATCTAGCCTATCCATTATTAGATCACATAATGATAAGTCAATTCAGGTCTTGTGATCTCGATCCATCATTAGATCTCATCCATCATCAAAGAATGAGGTGCATGCCTAGCTCAGATCAAGAAAAGCATCAGAACGCCATAAAAAGAATATTTGATTTTGATCTGAATCTTAATAAGATATTCATTACTTGCACTGCTTCACACTTTAATATTCACCTCCTTATATACATAGAGCCTTCTTCAAGACCTCATACCAAAACAACACTTAGAACCTGTGGTATTCTTAGATGTGATCAAGTAACTGTAATTACGCTCAATATTGTGGGGTAATACCATGGTATGGACCCTTACTATTATTTGACCTTAATTTTCCATCCCATACATGATTCTTCTCTTGTGAAAATGTGTGCATACGTACATGCTCTTTTTGTTATGTGTACTTTCTTGTATACACTACTTGGACTAGGTGAAACAACGTATACAACTTAATGTAACTTAAAACATTCTTTCTCTTCAATTACTTGCTTTAGATCTAAAATCCTTTGTCCCATCATCCTATTCTTTTGTTCCATTACTTTGTTACCTATGAATTGGCCTGTTACAATGCGAGTTTCCATTATACATCACTTGTGAACTGATTCCTCTGAACTGCCTTGCATTTTGTCACACCTGTAAGAACAAATTCCATGTATTATATCTCATCATGTTTATACCTTTATCATGTAATCTACTTATCAAATAGTTTTTCATAAAGTACAACTCATTAGGTAGGTTTCCTATCTAGGACAACACTAACACAATCTCCTTGCATCAAACCTTTGACTATTATTTTGCTCCATCATTATGTCACCTATGATGTCTCTTTATTCCTTCATTTTGTCACCTCTCATTTATCTTGTAGATTCATCAAGTTACCACATACAAGTGAGTTTCCATCAAGGAAAACACATGCATCATAACGCCAACAATCTCCCCCTTTGGACTTTATCGCAACCACTTCAGTGTTTGGCCACCACAACTTGTAAATAACATCACGACAAGCATTAAGCTTTTCAAAACATCAAGCTGCTCTCCAAGCGCCAAGCTACTATCCCCCTTTGACATCAAGAGCAAAGGGCCGACCAATGTTAAATGAAGACTTCCATATCTGAACTGCTGGATATGAACACTGATCATGGTCGCCCTAGGCACATGCTAAATTCTCTAATCAATCTCCCTTAGTGCATGCTGAGATGTAGTATGCCATCTATGATCCCCCTAAGCATATGCAAAGTATGCAAAAATATTTTGAAAGAATAATCATAAAAATAATCCATAAATCTGATCTCAATAACAACTATGTGGCTTAAGCAATATAAGCGTCATCAACGATTTCATCATAGACAACCCATGATCACAACATAGCATGATATATCATTTAAACACTTCAACAACATAAGCATCCCCACCATTGATAAGAATCATTATGTACCAAAGACTTCTAAACATAATGGCAACAATGCAGTATTAGAAGCATAGAATATTCTCGCCTTGAACATGTGCCAATTGTTCACTGTGAGATCTAGTCATTGCATATATCAGTAAGAATCATCAAGGCATCATCATCAACTAGTTATACATCAAGTCATCAATAGCTTATGAGGTTCAAAATCACTTTGAAGTAACATCCACAGACTGTAGTCATCAATCATCAATACAGAAAAGACAATTGATAATTGTTTGAAGCACATTGGACCCTTTTTTTGAGTCTGTCCCACTGCTTCTTCACCAAACCAACATATACATGACTATGTAGTTTCTAACTCATCTATATACGCGACTTGTATTCATAATATTTGCGTATGGAAATTGGAACACTAGAATTTCATACTTTTAGTTCCTCATGAGTCTGTTCTGACTGTACCTGGTCCTAGGAATTTTACTAAAGCATTAGTTCCAAGAATATCATTATCATGATGGTTCTTTACTAGAGACTCCATTTTTCTCTTGTCTCCAGTCATGTGATGAGTACATCCACTATCATCTTTGTCTTCAAATGAGAAGAGAGCAATATCACACCTTATCTGATCTTCCTTTTCTTGACTCTTGGTGGATTCATCTTTTTCCAATTCTCTAATATAAATCTTCTTATTTGATTGCTTACCATATTTTCTATGATGATCTATAGACTTTTCCCTGCATTCTTTAGCTATATGTCCAAACTTGTTACAAGAATAACATCTTATATGTTTCATATTCCTTCTATATCAATCAATGGATTTGTGACCAAACATATTGCCAGAAAAACAACATCCATTAAGGTATCTGGAAGGTAATGATATTTCTGTGAGATGGTTATTAGCTTGAAACATTCTACTTATGCATCTAGCTACAACATGTCCAAAATTATGACATATAAAACATTCAACATTATTCATCAGAGGAAAGAATCAATTAAAACTTCCACAATTAGGATTAAATGATTTTCTTTCAAGACTTTCTTTCCTTTTTGGTTGATTGGGTTGACATCTTATCTCCTTATTGAGCATTCTAGATTTTGCATTAGAGTTCCTTGCCTCCATTTGTGAGCTAGATTCACCTTTAACAATTTCATGAAAACCAAGACTAGATTTGATGATAGGAGATCTTTGAATACTAGCAATATTATAGAAAATGTGAGTACTATCTTAAAATCTCAAAGGTTTATCCTTTTATTCTAACTTACCTTTTAGGATATTCACCTCAACCTGATACTTCTCTTCCTTTTCCAGATATTGCTTCTTCACGATTTTTTCATATTTTCTTCCTTCTTCAACCTATTATTTTAATTTGAGAATCTCATCTGCTTGAGGTAGTTCTTTATTCTGCTTATTTGAATTTTCAAGACCTTCTTTTAGAGAGATGACCTCAGTTTCAAGACTTTCATAGTAACTAGATCTATCTTTAGGTTTCTTGATTGTTATATCCTTTTCATTTACTTCATTTCTCAATGATTTCAGTTCATCCTACAACCTTTGAAATTGATCTTCTTGTTCCTTGTAATAATTCCTTACTTTATTTCCTTCATCCAACTGAGATTTTAACCTGGTAACTTCTTCTTTGACAGTACACTCCCTTTTGTCAAATAGATCTTGTTGATCTCTAATTTTATCTGTGAGTCTTTTAACTTTTGCCTCTATTAGATTTATTTCACTTTCACCCATAAGATCAAATTCAGTTCTTTCACTATCACTTTCACTATCTTCAATATTTCATGAAAAAATAGATGTATCACCAGAAGACCAAAAATTGGTAAGTGACAATTATTTTTCTTTTTCATCTTCAATCTGAGGTGATTCTAAATTTGAATACCTGCTTCCACCTAATAACCCATTATCTCTCCTACTGTAATCGTTCCTCTCAGATGTCTTATTTTTTTGAGGTGTTTCCTTCCTTTGATTCTTTCCAATTGTTGCAACATATCTCCTTTAAGCAATCAAGCTTCTGCCAAAGGACCTACTCTGATTCCAATTGTTGGGAAAAATATTGAGAGGGATGGGAGTGAATCACTATTTACAAATCAATAATTTTTACATTTCATATTCATATTTATATATGGGACTTTAGTGAATTGAACATAAGTGTGCACATGATTGTTCTTAAGACAATTAGCATATATCAAGTGAACTAACCATTCAATTAATCAATGACATGTTTGTCTTCAGCTAGTGCATTATTACTTTATTAACCATTAGATAAACATTAACCATGTGTTGTAATAAATAAACCATCACACATAAGAAACACACATGAACACCAAGATTTAAGATTGAAACCCAATGCAGGAGAAAACCACCTGTTCTTGTCGTCTCTATCTTCTTTCTAATATAAACAAAATATTTTTTACAATCTTCCACTGGTGGAGACTCATACCAGTACAGAGGCATGTACTTGTGGAAGGATACAACTTTCTCTCATTCTCCAGCTTCTACTAGAAGGGAGCTCCAACCCCCTAGTTCTTGTACTGCCTAATATGTTTACCAGTTCTTAGGCATCAGCCTACAAAAGGCTACTACCTTCACTCTTCCTTCACAGACCACGTTTCATAAATTTTTAGACTAGGTACTCCTGGTACGCAACAACGCAATATGTAGACTACATTTCATCAAATTTTCATACTGGACCCATCAGTAACATTGAGGCTCAAAAAAAATATATCTGCATCACCAATCATTAAAACCCAATCATGAATCTTTCATATAACTAAAACTCAATCATCACTTTCTGAATCAACCAATCATTGAAATTTTTTACACAACTGAATCAAATAATCACTGAAACTCATCAGCTCTAAAACTCAATCATTAATCTTTGAATCAACCACAATTGAATCAATAAATCATTGAAACGCTGACATAACTCAATCACCCAATCATCAATTTCTGAATCAATCAATCTATTGAAAACTCAATCAACCGACACTTAATGAAAATTCAACCGATCAACTGGAATAGACAGATCATTGTAACGAGTACACAGATCTAAACTCAGAACACTGCATCATTTACCAGAACCAACGACAACCTCAAAATTCATATGTCAGAATGTACACACTAATTCAATGAAACCAATATGCATGTATATGCTCATTTATATAACCCAACATACATATAAATCTAAAGATACTAAATCAAAATACTTCTGAACCATAAATTGTATTGTACAAAGACATTCTGTATATCTACTGTCATATTACAGAGTTCTAAACAGATAGTAGCAAAGATCACCTTTATAACTAATTTAGTTAATCAACTAGAATCAATCTCCTTATACAATCAAATTTACTTTCATCTGTAATGAATACCTCATTGACAAACAAAAGTAAAACAATAGTACTGATTATATAGATTATTAATCTCCTAACAACAAGATTTTTCTCTGCGTACGTTAGTTGGAAGTGTTGAACCAGCATGTATATGCGCCTTCACCAAGGTGAACCATTGTATAGATCTGTAAATAATAACTTATAAGTTCACAACTATTCCAGACTTCATATATACCCATATCATAGTATTTAAAGGACAAAACATTTGTTAGCACTTAGATCTAGCCTATCCATTATAAGATTACATAATGATAAGTCATTTAAGGTCTTATGATTCTAATCCACCATTAGATCTCATCCATGAGCAAATACTTAGGTGCTTGCTTAGTTTAGATCAAGCAAAGCATCAAAAATCCATAACATGCATACTTTCTTTTGATCTAACTCTTCATAAGGTATTCATTACTTGCACTGCTTCACACTTTGATCTTCACCTCCGTATATACTTAGAGCCCTTTTCAATACCTTGTTCCAAAACAACACTTAGAACCTATGGTATTCTTAGAGGGAATAAAGTAACCATAATTCCAATCAATATTGTGAGCTAATACCATGGTATTAACCCTTGGTACTATTTAACCTTAATTTTACATTCCATACTTGTTTTTCCTCTTATGAAAGTGTGTTCATACATATAAGCTCTTTTTGTTCTATGTACCCACTTGCATATGATACTTGGGCTAGGTGAAACAATGTATACAACTTAATGCAACTTCAAACATTCTTTTTCTTCAATTACTTGATTTTGATCTGAAATCCTTTGTCACATCAGCCTATTCTTCTATGGCATTACTCCATTACCTCTGAATTCACCTATTATAATGTGAGTTACCATCATACATCACTTCTGAATTGATTCCTCTGAACTTCCCTACATTTTGTCACATTTGTAAACACAACTGCCATGCATTATGTCTCATCTTGTTTATACCTTTATCAAGTATTCTATTTATCAAATAGGTTTTCATTAAGTACCACGCATTAGGTAGGTTTCTTATCAAGGATGCACTAACACAATCTCCCTATATCAAACCTTTGACCATTATTTTGTTCCATCATTCTGTCACCTTTGATATCTCTTTATTCCATCATTTTGTCACCTTTGATCTGCGGTGTAGATTCATCTAGATACCGTATACAAGTGAGTTTCCATCAAGGAAAACACATGCATAATAATGCCGGCAACATGCTTACTACAGATTCCTCCCTAGACCAGCTAATGATTTTGTTGGATGACTATGTTTCTTTCACAGACCTTCCGGATTTTGAGTTTGTAGCATATGGTTGTTCCTATGTTTTGGATATCCTTCTTTTACATTCACGTTGGCAAATGGCTTAGTAGTAATTGCCATAAATGTTCTCACTTCCTACTGTCTTTGTTTTATATGGCAACAATAGCCTCCTGAATGGAATCTCTTGGTTAGTCTTGTGATGTTGTTCAATTCGTATCTCTTGAGTGGTGTTTTTTGTACTAAACTTATTCATTTCTTCTAAACAAGAAAGTATTGGGTGAAACAAATTGATACTATGTACTTTTGTTTTTTGGATATAACATGAAAAATATATTCGAATATTACAAAACAAACAAGTATTGATGCTAAAATTTTCCTCTTATTACTCATATTATAAAGAGCATGATTTTTATATACTTTTAATTCTTCTTCTTAGATATATATATAATTGATATTCAAATAAATTAGTTACCATGGATATTCAAATAGTTTGAAATTTATCACATCTCCTTCATACTCAATTATAATATTTTTATTAAAACTACCTAAACATGTATATTCATTTTTTATTTTATTATTATTAACATTGTTTCTTATTTAGAAAATATTTTACTTCTATTTTAAAATAAACTCCTGTTAACTCCACTTTCAACACAACTGGGATCACACATCACTCTCATACTGGGGTAAAGAATGAGCCTCTCCACACGATAAGCCATGACACTCCCCCATGATATCGTAAGAAGAGCTATTTACAAGTTAAGAATTTATCTTTAGTAAAGTGGGGATGAATCTCCATATTAAGGATATTGTTACATGCTTTTAAAATGTATATAGGTTTAGTTATAATAAGTTAAACAAAAGTTATAATTTAGTTTAATTTTATGATATTTTTTAATAACAACAATATGAAATGTATAATAAAATAATTGTTTTGATGTTTATCATTTATTCATACTTATAAGTGATTTAATTGTATAGTTGCACAACTTTTAATAATATTTAGGATAGAGTATTGACATTTATCAATATCTTAGATAATGTTTTTTTTTTGGATTTTTACTTTAATTTAATAAAAAAATATTTTAAATATAAATAAGTTATAGTTTTTCTTAAATATGTTATATTAATAATCCATAATACCAATTTTCAATATTATAACCCATCCATGCTTTAATAACGAAATATATTTATAAATAAATGCAGTAGACTTCTCTAACTTTTTCTACCTCTAATATAATTTTCTTTTAATTACTTCGGATAGATCGATATCCATTAAACTTAACTATTAATTAATTAACTAATTAATTAATTAATTAATTAATATATATATATATATATTAACCATTTAATTTATATATAACTCTAATTATTTTTTTATTAAGTTATAAAATTTAAGAAACTAGCGAAATGTGCATAACATACAGCTAATTTATAGACATGTTTAGTAAAACTTCACATCGACCGACCTAAATGAGATTTTACCGGAATATCCAAATCTGGAGGTGTCATGTTACTGGCAGAACCGTATTTAATGGTCGGTATAGGCGGATGGATAATATAAGTTTCGGTGTCCGTAAATTAACTTCCGGGTTAATTTTTTCACGAGCGTTGTTATCACAAAATTAAACAAAACCCTGTTTACTTTTGAATCATGATCTTTTTGGGTGTTTTCTGTTTTCTTCGTTGGCATGATTAAGATGTATAATGTTTTTCAGTATTTGAAAAAGGTAATAATTTGTAGACAGAAAAGGAAAAGGGATGTTGTAAAAAATTTACTTTAATTCCAGTAAAACACGAAGTTCAAACTTACTTAAATTTTTATAATTATAGAAAGAGTATGAATTCGACTTGTTTTATGGTATAACTTTTTTTTTCCACCATGAAAAGGCTAAATTTCTATTAATTCCATAGGAGAAAAACAATACATCATAAGACTATTTTGGTAATCACTTAATAATACCAAATAAGCCAATAAACCAAAATAATGGATGATCTAAACTTAACCCAAGGCAACAGACTTCATCATAATGTTTAGAATGATCAGAATCAAAATAAAGACAAACTATGAGGCATCAACTGATAAACATTGATTGAATATAGAGAAACAACCGAAGAAGAGAAATCCTTGATTGTGGGGGCTAGGTACATACCAGATTGACGGCGAGGTAAGAGAGATTATGTACCCAACATAATAAATTCTTGAATCTAGTGAATTTTGTTGCCCACTGTAATACTCATCATCCAGACTTCATGGTGAGAGGTAAGTCCTTTTTTTGATAGCGCATCCGCCACTTTGTTTTTCTCCCTGTCAATATGAGCAATAGAGTAATCCTTTCTATAGTTCTATATTGCCTCTATCATGTTTAGCCATCCCAATAAGTTGATGTTTTTTGTGACCTGAATAGATCAAATATGATCAATTATCACCTTTGAATCCCCAAAAATTTGTAGCTCTTGAATGATGAAGAAATCACGAAAGGAGAGAAGGCTTGCCATCGCCATAACCTCAACTTTGTTATTGGATCCATCACCACCATTCTAATATATTTCAATTTGTTCCCGCTCCTTAGGAATGATATAGACACCACATGGACATCATCCATGTTGAGCCGCCCCATCAAAATAGGCCCACGGGACTCCGCAGGGATCCATTGATAGATCTTTCCTCCCACTCCTGCTCAGGTTATGTTTAGAGAGATTTAGAGCGTTGAATTGAGAGAGAATGGATTTGAATACTGAAATATGATTTTCCATTTTTGAGTGAAAAATGGCTGCATTTTGCCATTTCCATATGGCCCATAAGGATAGCAAAGGAATAAGCTTCGAGTCAATGTTCATGTTGCCCCACCATTTAAAAGCTTCCAAAATGGAGGGGAAAGTGATCCTGCTGAGGTCGAAGTGGACAGCCAAATTCTGCCATTTCATCTGTGATTGGGGACAGAGAAGAAAAATATGAAGGTTGTTCTCAATATTTGATCTGCATAGGGGACAAATGGCAGTCCCACTCCAATTCCTTTTTTGGAGATTTTCCCATGTAAGATTCTTGTTGTGGTAGACTAACTAAGCAAATAATATGATCTTGAGGGAGCAGCCTGTTTTCCATCAAGAGGGCAGGAAGACGTGATTTAGTTGTTCTGATTCCATGATAAGTATTTTTCGATAGATATGCTTAACATATACTAAAGTCTACCTCAAAGCCCTTTCCATATAAGCTTGTTGTTTGCTTCTGTTTGAAATATACCTTTGTCCCTCATAGACGATGTGGCTTGGTTCCATTGGAGGCCCAATGCATCGTTGAGACCCAACTCAATTTGCCAACTTCCATATTAGGATGGCTCCCTCCCGTTTGTGAATGGCCTTGTCCGAGAAAAAAAATCCCTCTATTCTACAATGCCCTAAGTAATTGATGAGAAATGGGAATTACCCCATCCCGCCTGCGATGGCATCCATTCCAATAATGATTTTTTTCCCAGATTGGAATTTCCATATCATATTTTGAAGGAAGAAATGCTCTATTTTCCGGAAACTCCTCCAAATAGCAGAACCTCGAGAGGTTCCAATGGTGCCTCCCTAAACCAGAAAGAAACGTCTATGATTTCCATATACTTAGACCTGATGGCCTTTCTGTAAAGAGAATCTCCCAAAACTTCCTTCCACATTGATTTACATAGGAGGGATTTTTGGAATAGATTTAGGTCCATGATACCCTAGCCCCCCATCTTTTTTGGATGAGCAAGGATCGAGAGCTTTGTTAAATGAAATTTTTTCTTCTCCTTGTTACCTCCCCCATGAAATCTACAGTTAGTCTATTAAGGTTATTGATTATGCATGCAGGAATGAAGAAGAGATGTGCGCAGTAAACCATAATTTGAACCAACATGGCCTGGGTTAAAATCGCATGACCAACGATATACAGACATTTGTATTCCCAACTGGCAATTCTCTTGTAAAATCAATTGGGAATCCATGTCCATTCAATAGTGGAGTAGCCAATAGGTTTTAACTGATAACCAAGGTATTTCAGACCATCTTTGATAGGAATAGCTTTAATATTGAAAAGTTGGGAGAGGAAGGAAATGAGATCACGTGAATGTTTTCCAGATGAAAGGAAAATTTACCCTCATTAATACACACCCGTGTATCCTTTTAGAAGTTCCCCAAAATTTCATGTAAGCATGTCCATGATACTTTACAAAGCATCACCAATAGAATGATATCGTCAACAAATAAATTATGAGATATGGAAATGACCCGGCTAATAGGCAGTGGCCTGCATCTCTTTTCATAGACCACCCTTTTAATGTGAAGACTCAAAGATTCCATGACAAGTATGTAAAGTAGAGGTGACAAAGAACAACCCTGATGCAAACCTCTGGTAGCGATGAAAAAAGGGGTTGGAATACCATTTATAAGAACTGCATAATTAACATCAACAACGCAGGCCATAATACAATTGGAACATTTTCCATTTAGGCCAATCTTAGCAAGGAGGTATCTAATGAATCCCCAGTCTATACAATCATATGCTTTTTCCAGATCTATTTTTAATAATGCAGCATCAATCTTCCTAGAATGCATGGAATGGAGACATTCCTGTGCCAGAGCTACAACGTCCAATATTTTCTGATCAATAAAGGAAATCATGTTGGTCAAGGGTCAAATGAATTGATAAGATATTTCTCAACTTAACAACGATAATTTTAGAGATGATCTTATAAAGAATGTTACACAGGGATATGGGCATGTAGTCCATAAATGAGAGTTAGTTCTTCTTTTTAGGAATCAAAGGTATGAATGTGGAGGAAATCTTGCAACATGTAGAACCATGTATCTTGGAATCCTCAATCATTTTTAGAAGATCGATCTTCAATAGATCAAATAAGTGTAAGAAAAAATCTATAGTCCACCCATCCGGACCAGGACATTTATCTTTTTGAAACAATTTCATGGTAGACAATAGTTCCTCCTTAGAAACAACAGAATAAAGAATTTCATTCTAGTTCACATCAAACATGGAAGGATATGGTTCAATTCCCCATAAAATGTCATCAATATCACTGCCTTTGTTCCTGCTGTAAGCCTGCCGAAAATATTTAATAGCTTCCTCAGAGACCTTTTCTTGAGACATGAGTGATATTCCTCCCTCAGTCTTAATTTCCTGAATAGAATTTGTTTCCTGCCACTTATTAGCAAATCTATGGAAGAATTTCGTATTTTTGTCGCCTTCCTGGAGCCATATAGCGCAGCTCTTTAGTCACCATGAAGCTTCTTCGATTAATAGAATTTTTTGTTTTCTTTTCTCCAATTCCCATATTCGAGCATGAATTACCTGTGGCATACAAGGAGCTTTAAAGATGACACATGATTTTTCCAATTTCTTGTTTATTTCCTTCAGAGCCAACTTGTTGGATATCGACTTTTCGCGTTGCCATCTTTTGACCCCCTTCTGAAGGACTGAAAAGCGATCCAAGAAGGACTGGGGGAAATCCTAATGATCCAAGGAGGGGGAATGCCATGACTCATGAATAAATTTATCGAGTTGGTCATCCTCGAACCACACCTGATTAAATTTGAAGGGATAACCATACTTGTTACCAATTTGATTCCAATGTATGGAAATGGGCTTATGGTCCGAAATGTAACTAGGGATTATCTTCACCGATGGGGATCCAAACCAGTCTATCAATCTATCATGAATGAGAAATTGATCAAGTCTCTTTGCGAGATATGCATCATTCAATCTCCCATTGTCCCAAGTGGGAGCCATTTTTATAGGTTGAACATCAACAAAATTATGCTGAATGACTGCATCACGAATCAAACCACCCACTTGGTCGTTTTTTTGCCTCTCCCGCATTATTCATTATGACACAAAGTATAATTTAAATCCCCTTCGATCAATAGAGAATCAAGTTCAAGTAGCTCAGATGACAGAAAGCGATGTTAGAAGGGAGATTGTTCTTTGTAAGGGCCATAGACATTTAATATGTGAATAGGCCCTGAAGAACCCCTAAAGTAGGCAAGAAGAAGGATGCCAACAAAGCACTGAAAAACAATCACCGAGATCCAGGTCAGGTCCCACATAATTGCTAGACTGCCAGATAAACCAGCAGCACTTGTCGCAGCCATATGCCATGAGGGGAACATACGTCTGAAATATGATATTGTTTCATGACTTTCATGCATAGTCTCGAATCTTTGAATTTGTAAAGTGAAAAAGATCCTTGAGGTCCAAAATTTTTGGGCCTGCCCCAAGACCCCGAATATTCATCGAGAGTATACTAATCATTTTGGCACCTCCTCGGGCCTGCCTGTTCTAAGGGGCCCCATATCAGAGATTTCCTCTACAACAATTTTAGAGATAGGGATATTAGCAAGGGATCATTAAAATATTACTTCTCATTTATTTTGACTAATTTTTAATGTTATTATTAGATACATTTATTGAAAAAATTGTTTAATTTTAATGAACGATTATTTAGAGAGTTACCCACGATATTGATTTTGTAGTCATTTTTATATCTAGTTTCGAGAATCAAACATGACTCATCATCCAGATATCATGTTGAGAGAAAGACAAATAGTGGAATTGACATAGTACAATAAAGAGCAAAAATTAATGAAGAATAAGATGAAAGAAATAAAATAAGAAAGAATTATGTATAAAATAAAAACAAAATAGAATAAATAATAGAATGAGAAGAAAGACTACAAAAGAAAAAAAGAAATAGTATTAGAAGAAAAATAGAAAACCAGAGAGAATAAAGTGAAAGAATAATGAAGTATGAAAAACTTAAAGAGAAAAGAAATTAATAAATAGGGAAAAACAAATATACAGACAAATAAAAATAAAATAAAATAAACTTAAACTTACTTTTCTCACTCTATATTTTTGTTTTAATATATAAGTACTAAAGACTATCTCTCTTTAATTAAAAATAAATGTGTTTTCTTTATGTGATAATATCGAAACTAAAACGTTAAAATTTTAATATTCGAAATCTTATAAATTTTAATAGCTTAACTCTAACACTACGTAATGATTATGCATTCGTTGTCTTTTACTTGTGGGTTAATCTCGCATTCAAAGGTTCACACTTTGGGTGAGATTATTTACTCACTAATAAGCGATAACAAACAAGAATACGTTGTTTTTAGTTACAAGAGTTATGCGACAATAACCACACCTATTGCATGAGAGTTCCGCTGTTAAAGTAAGACATAATTGGACCGCCATATTTTATGGTTCTAGGTAGTGTAGTGCACGTAAAATGCTTGGAATGATATAGGATTTAGTGAAGAAAATATTTTTATATAATGCTTACTTAAGTGGTCTTTTGTTTGGTGTGGCAAATTGTATCTTTAATACGAAAATAAAATTTAGGTTCTTTTATATAAAATGATTGGACCAAGATGACTATTTGTTTTGTAGTAATAAATATGGCTACTCATGAGGGTTTTAGTTTTCATTGTGAACCTTGATTTCATACAAATTAAAGAGGGTTGAAATTATATGCATAATATGAATTGTTTCTTATTTTTGTTAAATTTTATGTAGGTGGAAATATGAGAATGAAATCTAGTTGTCAAAGATACCAAGGTTACTACGTTATGTTAGAAGAAAATTAAAAGTACATGCAATAATTAGCTGAAAAAAAGGATAGTATGCAAACCTATGCTATTTGTGATAAAGTAAGGAGCACTACATTATTTGAAATGAAATGAAACAAGACCCATTCTACCTTACAAGGAAAGAAAGCATATTGTTGAAATGAAAGCATCCAAACGGTAAACCCTAATTTAGCGAAAAAGGAGCATTTTCTAAAGAAAACCAAATAAAGGCATCTAAAAGGTCTCTGAACCTCCAAGTTCTATTTTGAGGGATTGTTTTTGGGAAAGCTAGTGTCTTTTTTATCCGCTTGACTCCTTGCTCGATTTCTCTCCCCTTTGATAGAGCTTGCCACTCCTCTCTTACTTGTACCGCTTAGAGAATACCTGTAGAAACAAAGTAACAGAACACCATCAAAGCATATCGATCAATTATATCATAAACAATGCAGAATCCGAAATACATTGAACATACAATGGCATTTACAAAACAAGATTCACAGGTACACGATTGTATGAAGGAAAACTCAAAGAACTTATTTAAAATAGAAGGGATAATTACAACCCAGCTGTCTAATCCAGCGTCATCCTCCCAACATCAAAGCCCTCTTCATGTCATGAAAAGCAAGATCACCCAACAATGCAATGCTTTCTCTCAAAGGCAAACTATCAGCACTTCCTTACAAATTACAAAATTCCAGCCTCTAGATCTCTTGGATGAGGGATCCATTTATAGATGTTTGCAGAGGCGTGAGTCATCTCTGGGTTTTTGATTATTTTCATTCCACTTGTAGTTCTTAGTTCCACTTGGAGATTTCTTGTATCTCTCACTCATCCCTGGGCGAATTCAGAGAGACAAGTGTCATAGGAGAAGTTTCTAGAAGATTCCATGACCATCCACTTAGCAAATAGTCTCAGACAGTTGTCCATTCTCGCTCATCACACCCCATAGAAGGCCTCTTTAGTATGCACTGCACCTGGATAATGTAGGAGTCATTGTGCATCGCACCTTGATAGTGAAGCAGTCAGTATGGTCCAATTTTGGCCAGTTCTGAGTGGTTTTTCAGATGGATCTTCTGGGGAATGATGTAATCAGTTGACTATGATCGTTTAGGGTAAAAAACCACACTTTTAGGGGTTAAAGAGCCCTTGGTTTATCGACATATAAGATTGTGTTTGCAGTGCCCAAATATGTATATAACAGTTGCCCCCTAAAGCATGAAGTCGTAAATCTTTTGATGTCAGGGGAAATGCTTTATCATGACGATTTGAGGAATTCAAACTGGAAGGTGACCTGTACAAGATACAATACATACATCATCATCATATTATTTTCATGATCTAGCTGAGTTGGATATTCCCATGCTCAGCTTTATAAAATAATTTTCATGCACATAGGATAGATAATCATTTGCAGTTGCAGACTAGTGATTCTTGTTATGTAGAGTTATCATCCCTTATATTGGATTATCATCTATGCAGCTTCTATGTACATTTTATGTATTTATATTCCTGAATATATCGTAGCCTAGATGGATGAAACTAGATCCGAGGTCTTCAAACTCGTTTAATCTTCGCCTGATGTACAAGTCAATCCATGTGAAAAGATGTTCTGAAGTAGAACATGGAAAGACATTGCCTGATTACCAGCTAATAATGTAAGTTGTTAACAGGTGTGAAAGGAATGATCGATAATGATAATGATCCTCAATGTACTGTAGTACAATTCACGTGGGGTGAATATATGATCTGATGTCGAACACCATGTAAAATCTTTCGGTCGAAGGCCATTGATGTAAACATGTCGCCAGAAGTGAGAAACTTGCCATTGAGGCATGCAAGCTTCAGAGTAATGAAAGGTTTATTTCTAAGTCAACTTCTTGGATAATGAGTGAATATCAACAAGAAGTGACCCATCGTAGGAGGGCCTTAATGTATCTCACATCTATGACACAAAACATAGCAAATGATTTTCTGGAGGTGAAAATGATTTGATGTTAAAATGCTCAAGAATGACGGTAATGAAAAATGGAGGGTGAAGGTATTGCAGTGGTTGAGGCATTTACTAGATGGTGAATTCTCTGAATGACTTTTCTTGAACATATCGGGGACATTGAGATGGATTGGTAGTGTTAACCCCAAAAATGGATGGCATGGAGGACCAATGGTGAAATGACTGGTCAATAGGAGAAACCCAACCTGACTCAATTAGCGTGATGGAGTGAACGTGTCATGTTTAAGAGCGACCTGCTACCAATAAAGTTCTTCAATTTTTCTTCCCTTTTTCCCCAGTCATTGCTGACCAATGCCTCTTTATTTTTGTCAAGCTTGAGGAGGATAACACGTGCTTTTTCTATAATTTTCCCTTGAAGCAAACCTGTCGCTATGTTTCAGCGAGCCTAGCGACAGTGAAACTCGTTCTTATCTGGGTGACAAGTTTGTCGCTATTGTTTTAACGAGTTTAACAACAAGGATAACTTGGTCCTTTTCATATTTAGAAAGTTTGAAAAGGGACGAAAAATAAACTCCAGCAGTCTTTTTTTGTAGCATGATCCTTTAAGTCTGAAAAAGTATAAAATAATATGAAAGGAACGACTTTTCGATCACTTTAGCGAGCCAAAAAAGACAAGCACTCCATCTTTTTGTGGGATAATCCCTCAGGTCCAAAAATATTAAAATTTACAGGAGGGATGGCACTTCCCCTTACTTTAATGAGCTGGAAAGGCCAATAGATTGGCAATATATTCATATTTAATGAGTCTAAAAAGAGCTTAAAGGAGACTTGCTTTTGAGGAACGAGTGGCATTCTAGGGTAGCAACTGGTTCCAGGTAAGCTTGGAACTTCTCAAAACATGGTGATGTGAAGAGGGTGGCTAACAGAACCACTCATTGCAATTGTTCTTCAAAATGGTAAATAATCAAGTGGAAGCATATGATCAACCAAACATATGGAGGTGATGGAAGGAACACAACGAAGGTTTGAAAGGCAGATAGAATGGCAATCACAAAGGTTATTACTGAAGGGAGGTTTATTTTTTATTGAGCTTGAACCTTGTGTTAACATATGCTCAGAAGTGGGTTTATTTTTTAATGAGATTGAACCTTGCGGAAACATTGCTCATACCAATAGTTAAGGATGTCTCTCATTGGTAGGTTCATTTTTATTGGGCTTGAACTCTACGATATCATATGCTCAAATTTCTTTTTATGTAAGATAGAAACGGACAAACTAAAAAGCTAAAAGAACTAGAAAGCTAAGAAACCACTGAGGTTAGGTAGGATAGTTTTGTCTTCCATCTAGACAAAACATTTCCTTTTCCTCGTTTATGGTGTAGACAAGGGCGAATGATGGGTTAGACCAATCACCTAACCTGAGAAGTTGAAAAACTAAAAAGATAAAAATAATCTAAAAATCTAAGAAATGAAAATGGTCGCTTTTTGCTTGCATAAAAAGGTCTGCATGCCCCCAGGCATCAAGAAAATGAGAGTTTCCAGTAACCATGTGGAAATTACTGTAGTTAAGCAGGATGGTTTTAGTCAGTGATTAGACAAAAACACTTACTCCTTAGCTTTGTCTGTAGTGCAGACAATAGTGAATGGTGTGGGTCGGCACCTCCAACCACATAACCTACAAGGAAACTTATCCTTTTAGCTTGGTTCACCCATTGGATGGACAACGGTGCATGCCCCCTAAGCTTCTTTACATTCACCGTACTACTTGCGGCAATCAGGTGGATGAAATGAAGGTTTAAGAGACATTCTTGATGCAAAGAGGCCATTCAGGGATGATGTTTGACTTGGAGCTATGTTTGAACCGGGGAATGAAAGCTGTTCAATAATCTGGACCATTTTGCCTTCATACAAGAAACACATCACGCGAAATAGTGTGGAAACAATAGCCTCCATGCTATAAACATAATCACATCCAAGGAGTAGGTTGTAATCTAACGGTCCTTGGACTACCATCACATTCAAGTGAATGGTTTTCCTTTTCAAAGTTATTGGAAACTTCGAAAGGATCCCTAATAGTCGACTAGTTCCTTTGTTAAAGCCTGACAAATTTTGTGTCACTGACATAAGCGATGGTGAACCAACTGCTTTCCAAGCAGTTGAGGAAAGGATACTCACTAAAACCCCTTCATCTATGATATTGCTAGACAGGATCATTTTGTAAACTTGTACTATGATCTAGAATGGTATATTAGATAGAAGGTGGGGTCTTGCTAGTTGATTCCAATCAAAGGAAATGACTAGACTGCTTGGAAGGCATACTGGATAAACAACAAGATGAACCCATTGAACTGGGGAGTTTTCCTCCTGCTGTAAAGGAACTGGCGGATTTCCACCTAGTTCATCAGACTCAGTACAAACAAAAATAATTTGGATAGTATCGTTCTCATTCTCTTTGGAAATTGTCTCATCTAAATATGGACCTTCTGAAGGCAAGACTAGGTCGACTGCCATCTCGACCTGGTGACTTTGGTCAGGTATGGACTCAGAAGGTTCACTCTCAATGATAGGCATTTCAACTGACGATTGAGTTACATCAGTAAGATTTTCAACTAGCGAAGGACTTGGTGAGAGTTTCTTGTATCCAAGTGGAATTTGTTGCGATGAAGCAGGAAGGTTATGCAAGATTCTCTTGGCCTCATCTAGAAAAGGACAATAGGGAATGTGATGGTCTCCTTCACATAATTGACATGGAATTCTGACCTTTCCTTTCTGTCTAGGAATTTTATTTTCACTAGTTGATGGTGTGCTGTCAACATGATCGTCAGAGGTTGATGACACCTGATGGTGCAAATGGGGTGACCATTCTCTCGAGATCCACAGAATGCAAGGACAATCTCAATGAAAATGGTTTCCTTTGAAAATTAGAAAAGGGTGTTTAGGAGATTTAATGTGTGGATTTTCACCAAATGATTCATTGTTGCCCCCTTGCTTAACTGACTTCTTGTTCTTCTCCTCCTTCCCTTTCTTCTTCTTCTCAGCCACTTGGTTACTAGTATCACTATTTTCACCAAGCGAAGAGGAAGAAGGGGAGGGAGAAACAAATGAAGAAGAAGGTGAAGGGTCAACTTCAGTATCAAATGTTTGTTGATTCGATTACTGAGGAATCACAGTGTTTCGAACGACAGAGGTTGAGAATAGCCATACCAACAGACCAATTGTGATTTCTAGAAGGGACAATCTGGCCATATACGGAGCACCAATATCTCCCCAAGAAGACAAAGGCCTAGGATTCCCCCCAAGAGGGATTCCTTGATTGGTGGACTCCATTATCTCAACCCAAGATCAATGAAGGAACAGGGATGTTATTCCAAATTAAATAAATTTTAATGACGCTTTGACACAACTTTGATTTTTCAATTTTTGAGAGTCGATAAAAAGCTAAAGATGACTGTAATCCCCCTTTGATTTTTAATGAGCCTGAAGTGACAAGTGCTCAGATGGACCTTTTCTTTTAAGGAGTCAAAAAGGAATGAAAGTGACTACTCTAGAAATCTAGATAGAGTGATTACAAAACGAATCACAAAACTACAATATACACCTTGGTGGTAAATTAAAGAGAAATTACCAAGGACTTATGTATGGCAGTCAATGTTCCGGAATGTTGTGTTCAGTGCATTGCGTTCGATAGGGCAGCAGACATGGCTTCCTATGGATAAAGAATATAAGCCTATTGTGGTCTCCCAATATATACTCGGCGGTATGGGGAGCACAAGTCCGTACTAGCACTTGTTGTATCAAAGAGGAGGAATCACCCAACCTTCGATGAAAACGATAGTTACTAGATTTTACAACGTCGGAACGTGTCTCTAACCTAGACCTCTAGATGTGTTGTGTTAGCTTCCAAAGAATTGTTAAGTTTGCTGAAATTCATTTTAGAGTTGATCTTGCTTAGAAGTTTGCCTTTCAAGGTTCACCACATGATGTAGATGTAAAATTCCTAAATATGCAATCTAAAATGATAAACAGTCATTGTTAACTTTTAGCAATGAAAATCCTAGCTACTAAGGAAAGAAAATTATGATTTCTTTCAAACAGAGAGAAAAGAGAACACACTAAATGCACTTTTCCTAAATCATTTTCCGCACACAGTCTAAATGCAAATGTAAATGCATGTATTTGCTTTTCATTCCCTTTAATGTGAAGAATGCGAAGAAAGAAAACTAAGTACAGATTTGAACTATTTTCTTCAAAGCGACATTTCGACAATTTCTTTTCAAAATAAAAGGAAGACTAAAATGACACTTTTCAATTTCGAATAGAGAAATTCTTTCAACACTTCAAATATTAACAATTCAAATCAAATACATGACAAAAAGTACAGTCGACTATCTAGAGGAGGAAGACTTTACGACACTCTTCTTTTTGACTAAAAATGATAGTTACAACACTTTTTTGCATCAAAATGACAGTTCGATTAAGCTACTTTTTGATAAAGGATAGTAAGTGATGGAAAAATACATAAAAACATTTACTAATCATAATCAATGGAGGCTGAACTATGTAAAGGAAGGAGGCTTCAACAACGATATAGTAATCATAAGTAGCAAAACAACTAAAAAGAGTTGAAAACAAAGACAAAAATAACCCAAATTTCAAGGAGAGAAGTAGGATTACTCAGTCATCATACCTATGCTTCATATAAATAGGGATGCATCTCACCTGTTACACATGGGAGGTGCAATGTATACTGGCTTCTAGTGATGGATAGTGCGATGGGCCAGGGACCAAAAATGAGGTGGGTTTTCACTCAAATTTGCAGCTGAGTTTAGTGAATTAAGTTGAGCTATGATGGACAGTAAAAAATCAAAGTATAGGGGTATGATCTTAGGAGGTTAGTGAGCTACCACAAGGGCATTTAGAAAGCTTTTACGTCAGATGTTTAGTTCATAAACTACCCCGGACATTGACTGACACAGAATTCATCTACTTTGCAATTGCGTAGCAAGAGCAGTTCGAAGGCTATTTGGCTAACTTTAGGTTTTGTCTATAGTTTATAAAGCAAACAATAATAACAAACAAACAAACTATTCGCTCCCTAGCGGAGTCGCCATTTTGTTTCTGGGAAAATTAGTGTCTTCTTGATCTGTTAGTCCCACTAAGATTGGTAGCTATCTTAGAAACAAACAATCAAAGCAATTTGTGATTTCCTCTATGTATGATAGATAAGAGAGAAGCAAAGGACCAACCTATATCTTCCACTTGATTCCTTGCTCGATTTCTCTCCCCTTTGATAGAGCTTGCCACTCCTCACTTACTTGTCCCGCTTAGAGAATAACTGTGGAAACAAAGTAACAGAACACCATCAAAGCATCTCGATCTATTATATCATAAACAATTCAGAATAAGAAATACATTGAACATACAATGGCATTTGCAAATAACAAGATTCACAAATGCACGATTGTATGGAGGAAAAATCAAAGAACTTTATTAAAATAGAAGGGAGAATTACAACCCAACTATCTAATCTAGCATCATCCTCCCAGCATCAAAGCCTTCTTCACCTCATGAAAAGCAAGATCACCCAACAATGCAATGCTTCTTCTCAAAGACAAACTATCAGTACTTCCTTACAAATTACAAAATTCCAACCTCTAGATCTCTCAGATGAGGGATCCATTTATAAATGTTTGGAAAGGTGTGAGTCATCTATGGGTTTTTTATTAGTGTCATTCCACTTGTAGTTCTTAGTTCCAATTGGATATTTCTTGAATCTCTCACTCATCCCTGGGTGAATTCAGAGAGGCAAGTGTCATAGGAGAAGTTTCTAGAAGATTCCATGAGCATCCACTTAGCAAATTGCCTCAAACATTTGTCCATTCTCACGCATCGCACCACACAGAAGGCCCCTTCAGTATGCATGACACCTGGATAGTGGAGGAGTTAGTATGCATCATACCTTAATAGTGGAGCAATCAGTATGGTTTAGTTTTGGCCATTTCTGAGTGGTTTTTCAGGTGGAATTGTTGGGGAATGATGTAATCAATTGACTATGATCCTTTAGGGTATGAAACAACACTTTTAGGGGTTAAAGAGCCCTTGGTTTATCAACATATAAGATTGGGGTTGTAGTGCCCAAATATGTCTATAATAGGGTTCCAAGAGAATTTTAATACATCAATGAAGGAAATCATGAGTTTAGTGCAAATATGTGTGAATTTAGAAGGTGAGTTAGAAGCTACTACAAGAAACCCTATTTTGCTAGATGAGATAGTTTAGTCAACGAATGAACATGCTAAGGAGAAGTTGGAAAATGACATAGTACACATATCCAAGGTATCATGTCAACTTTTTGTAGGGTTAATTTAGAAAAATGCAAGGATGTAGGGTTTCATGTAGCTAGAAAATAAGGTAGAGTGAACATAATAGTTAATAATGCACAATGAGCAACGAATGAACAATAATAAAGCAAATGAACTAAATTCAAACTGAAAATTTTATTTAACTAATGAAACCATAGCAATTCTCATAACCAATTGCTAGGATAACGTACAAGAAAAGAATTCTCATAAAATTATCTAATTAACCATGGAGGTAAGTAAATTTAAGAAATAGTTTGCAAAAATAAGGAAATACGTGAACATTAATAACAGAAGAAGGATATTGAGGACCTAGCATGGGCCCCAACCCAATGAAACTAAGTATCATTAGAAGAAAGGCTAAGTAGGAGATGAAATTAGATATTACTTCCAATGACTTAAAATTTGATTTTACATGATAGAGTTACACTACTTTCCTGAAATAACTAATCTGAACATCTCCTATTCTTCACATGATTATCTATATTTTTCTTTTATTATCTACTAGGATTGTTAAGCCTTTTATACATACAAATGGGTAGGGGCAATACTTGATGATGGTGATATTGGATTCCCTCCAATAATCCATAGAAAATAGGATCATGTTTCCTACGTGACCACACAGGGGTAGGAAGGAGCATTTGCTTCCCTCAACCAACTGAGTTGAGATCCTTTTGTAGCAAGGAGCAGAAATCACAAATATCTCTAGTTGTATCTCCTTGAAAGCCTTGTAAAATCCTTCAAAATATCACACAATAATCATATTGACTAAATAAAGTATGAAAAATCCTTTTCACTCTGCTAAGAACTCATTAAGCTAGGAAAGCGTTGTCAAGCTCAAATGAGTAGGTTCAATATAGCCTTTATGTGCCTAGGAATGCTTAGATGGGCCTTGTGTTTTAACTATTTCAGAGGTCCATCACACTACCTACTGAAACTGCTGCTCACCCTTTGAGAAATTACTCTTCTTCCCTTCATTTATTTTTCCTCATTCAATTCTCTAACAACTTGCTCGATTTCCCATGTTGAGCTAAATGTGGTTATGTTTGTTGGGTGGAAAAATGCACTTTCTTCAATGTACTATTACATTTGTTCGATTTGATGTTGTTAAACCCCAGTGGTAGGGGTGGATTGAATCTAATCCTAATCGAATGGAGTCCAATATTTTGAATAATCATTTTTTAAAATGAACTCCTCAAAATTTCAACCTGTAATCAATTGGCAAAGTGGTATTCTTGGATTTTGATATTGTTGCAAAATAATTGCCATCTCCCTTGGAAAATTTGTGAGATTTTCTCTCCTAATAATTGGAAAGTGCATTTAGAGGATGGGCTCAAATTGTCTTTGCATGTAAACTTATACTACATTGGCATCTTCTACAAGAATGGCATGAGTTGAGGTGAGGATAGATGGATTTGGGTTCTTGGCTCTGATTTGCAATGGCTCTCTTATCTCACCATCAATTGTCTCCCTTAGCTCTTTAGCCCAAATTTCCACGTGTATTTACTATGATGCTATGTCCAATAATGTGAATCCCCCAAATATGCATTTGGATCTCGTATAGTCAAATATATAAGCACAAGCTTGTAAAGGTCGAATTCAACAACCTTGGCTTTGTCCTCCATACTACACTCTAGGAAATAATCAATGAATTTTTTGCTTTATTACAAAGGGATGGTCCCTCTTTATGAAATTTGGATGATATGAAATAATCAACATTGTTCATTCAATAATAATAGGTCTTTTAACATTATCTCCAATTAGTTTTCTCTAATGAGAGGCATAGCACAGTTCCTAAATTTGTTTCCAAGGATGAAATTTGGATGTCCTTTTCTTGAAAAAACAATTCTACTTGTTGAATTGGGAATATCAACTATTTTCTCTCTTCCTGAAGCTATCCTGTCCTATTTATCTCATTTATAATTAAGGAGGCATTTTATTCCTTCATTTTGTTCATCTCATCCTCCATTTAGCAATATCAACTACTCTCGCTAGGCTATTCTCTTCCACTGGTGAGTTTTTGCATTATCTTTATGTACCTTAAGTAGTAACTAGGTCACTAAGTTCTTAGGGAGTACTCTTATAAATGTTCTTGCAAGAGTAGGACCAATTATTAATATCCAAAAAAAAGGTAATGGGGCTTCGTTGATTGCTTGCCCTCTTTTTTAGTTTTCTACAATTACGTAGACTAGTCTTGTAGTAGGGAAGCCTATTTGTATAGATGGTTATCTTATTCCTAGATATGGATAGCTTGTCCCTATGAATGTACTTGTTTCTCTATTTCCCCAAGGTCTTCTTGTATTTCTTATTTATTTTCCTCTGATTTTTATAACTATTTCCCATTTGCATTCTATATCTCTTCGTTTTCTAGACTGGGAGTTTCCTGAATAGTAATAGGGGTAGAAGAAGGGGGTTTTGGCTTTCCATTTCAACTTAAGATGGTGCTTTTCCTTTTAGTGTACACAATTTCTTGCACAATCCTACTTTTTTTTTTTTGGTTTGGTGGTAGTTTTGAGGCTTGCCAAAGTGGCTGTAATATCCTTCTCTTCTTCCTCTAGGGTTTCTTCATATTTTTGTATTGTAGGGTTGGGTACTTCCTTCCCTTTCCTATTCTAGGTTTGAAATATGTTTGCTAAAATCTACCTAATCCTATAAAATGGCTTCTCTGTCTATATCCACAAAGTGAATGCAGGGGATGGGATGTTGAACATTTTCTAAGGAATCAATGACTAAAATATTAATCAAGTCATGATGGGTTAGGTAGTTCTACTAACCTTCCTTGAATTATGTGTTCATCTTCTTGAGGGATTGAAGGAGGTAATATGAGATACTCAATAGCTCATGAGTTGTAATTTTTATTGAGATATGATATAATAGAAGAGTCTAAATTGTTAGGCATGCACGATGCTTATCTTAGCCTCAAAAGCAATGTATTTGAGAATATAGTAAGAAATGTCATCCCAAGGGTGACACATGATCTCTCTTTTAATTCAGTTCTTATGCACATCAAGTTGTTTATTGTTGAGGAATAATCCCCTTGTGGAATTAATAGTCTCTTGTCTCTCTTATTTGTTCCACTATACTGGCTTAAGGAGATTAGAGACCCTACTAATGGAATCCTCATTGACATATATCCCTTGTCCATTCAATATGATGATCAATCTATAACCTTCAAGGTTTCCTAAGTTTATTTACAATTCAAAATAAATATCATTATCAAACATTGTGACCTTTTCATTGAAGCCTAATGATTAATTATTTTTCATGATAACAACAACCTTTGTGTTTCGGTGAATTCTAGTTCTACCATTTGGCTCCCTTCTATTAAATCCACACCCCATGGTGAAGTAAAAATTATTCAAAGGTATTGTGTTTGATTTCAAAATTTTGAACAAGTTTTTACAAAAGGAAACATGTTGTTATTATTCTTCTACAAGATATAGTGTTTCCATTGGTAGTATTGGACTTTGCCATTTCTAAAATTTGTAAAATAGAGTAACAAAATTGCAAAATTAAATACAAAATGTATCCTTATCTTTACACAATTAAACCATGATATTGATAAAGACCAGATGGACTCTCCGCCTTTCCTTAATTCATAATGATGGAACATAAATTTTATAGAATTTTCTGCCAGTTTTTAACAATTATCTAATAGTTTGATGGCAAATGTAAGACAACATAGTGGCAAGATTTTAAATGGAATATTGTTCTTGAGAAAAACAACCTCTCTTACATTAGAGAAGTTTTGAGGTCTAAAATGGGCCTCGAAATAAAACTGTACAACCAAATCCAATTTTATAAGAACCAATAGGGTTAAAGATGGTGATGTCAGCCATGTGGGATTATTCACCATTTTTGGAGTAAAAAGGTAAAAATGTTAAAGAATAAAAAGTAAATAAAAGAGATAATTTTTCAACTCGTATTTTCAACTCATATCCCTACGATTTTAGTTAAATTTTCAGTGGGAGAAGTCATTGGATTTCAAATTTAAGTCCTCATCTAAGGAGTACCCATCTTACATTATTTTAATGGATCTTGCGACATGAAAAATGAGAAACACATGAAAAACATGATTAGAATCATGTTTTTTCATATATTTCTGATTTTTCGTATAATAGTGTCAATTGAACGTATGCAACATGGGTACTCTTTGGATGGGGAATTAAATTTTGCATCCAACAAGTGCTATTTCTTGAAATTTGAGCAACACCGTAAGGATTCAAGTTGAAAATATGAGTTGAAAAAGTAGTTTTTTTTCCCTCTAAAATTTAATGATGTAATTTAATGTAATTTTATTATTTCCACTATAATTTTATAATATTCCTTAGGAGGCCTCTTTTACACTTCAAAATTTCTCTAATGACCTGTTATGGAGTCTTTGTGAACGGTTTTTCTAGCAATCTACCTTCCTCTAACAAACCCTATGATCTCGTGAACCTTCACGCCATTTAACAGATGTAGCTCTATAATTTTGAGTTCTATAGATTGTAGCATCTTCCTGGAGAGCTGGAAAGTTTTTCAAGGGATTACTAACATTCTTTTGCATGCACATCGTTAAATGGGAGCAAGTGATGCACCCAAGCCAATTCTTTGTTTAAATGGAGATGATTTTGGGTGGGGAAGGAGGAAGGATCAATGCGTAGCACTGAGCTAGCCCACCTATCCTCATTGAACTTCATTCAAGTTTTACATCGACCTTAGATCAAAATCATTAAGTGGCAATGACTATCCTTTTCAAAGATAGCCAAATTGTCTCATTTTTTTTCCCACACTTGGGAACACTTTAGACAGAGTGTATTTTCCTACCAAACTATCTACGACTTCTTCTAGTTTGGTTGGTAATTAAACCATTACCTTTTTCAATAATGAACATTTTCCTATGATTTGAATTAATTCATAGAGTAAGTTTTAGATATTTTCATATAATGCTTATATTTCATGCTACACAAGGGTGTTACTTGTTCATTTGCAAGTTTTCTCAAGGTGTTGTTGGTGAACATATTGTCATGTAGTAGCTTGCACAAAATCTTGTAGCTATTCAGGATACTTTAAAAAAAAATAGATTGAATGATTTGATAATGCCATTGATATGGATATGGTGACCTCTATTGGAGGATGTGGTCTTCTCTAGGAGTGCTTCTAATGTTATAGAACTTTAGCTTGATGTCTTTTGGTAGGATGCTACAAAACTGTGTAGTCGCTTGTATTCAGCACATAGGTTTGTCATGCTCACGAAAATACCCTTCTCAAGTAGTGAGGAGACTTTTTATTTCGTGAAGGAACAAATTATGTTGAAAGTGACAATTTTTGTTCTACTGAGTGGAAAAAATGTACAAATTGACCTGTTGCAGGACTAGAAATGGATAACAAAGGAGGAACTATGGCATGATTCATAGTGATGAAAGAGCTAGGTGAAAATGTGATTCCAGTGTGTCGCTATAGCCTATATGATAAAACATTCCTCGACTTATATATTTTTATTGAAATTGAGTCTTCCTATAGAACTACAACACATTATTGTAGCAGTGTAAGGAAGCTAAAAAAAATGTATGAGAAGGAGTTGTTCATGGAGGTCTGATGTGGTGGATGATGGAAGAAGGTGAAAAATAGCGCAGGGGTTCCATCTGGGCCCTCTTGGAGCACTTGAGTTAATGTATTGGGTTAATAATGTGGACAAAATTATTCAATATGTATTTTTTTTTCTCTATGATACTTGCACATGAATCAAGTGAGGCAAAACTATTGTTTCTTCTTTTTTATTTTCTCATTTTCCTTTTTGTTTTCTTCCTCCTTTCACTTTGTTCCTTTTTAATTATTTTTTAGGATTCTTGGCTACCTTGTGGAGCTTTTTAGCTAGTGGTCCTTCCTAGGTATCTTGGAGGAGGTTTACCTACATTTATTTATTTCTTACCTTTTCTTTTATTGGACTCACATGTTGCCTCATGGATGTTTTTAACTAACGAGTCTACCCTAAGTGCCTGAAAGGATGTTTTCCCTTCAGACTATTTTTATATTTTATTTTTATTCTTTTGCTAGTTCCAAACTAAATGGATTGGGATCTTTTATGCTCTCAATTAGATTTAGTTCCTTATTGAATTGGAAAAATCAACCTTGTAGAGGGGCTTCTTGTATATTTTCAACTGATACCTATTTACTAGAAGTGGAGCTTGTTCCTCATATATGGTCGTGATTTTGACTAAGCCATTGCCATAGAAATTCTGAACCAAATAATGCCCTAGCCATTTCGTTATAATATTACCCTTGAAATCTTTAAACTTGGAGTCATATGGGAGGGCCCAATCACCCTATTGGAAGCCTCTAGTTTTAATGTGCTTGTTGTGCTTTCCCTTTATCTACAACTAGACTCTATTGGTGCATAATGAGTCATACATTATATACTCATCTAGTGCAATCAATTCCTACAACTTATCAACCTATATTTTATTTAGATGAATATCAAGTTAGGATGCCATCCTCAAAGTGTTGTATTCAAATTCAATGGAAAATAAATATTTTGTACCGTACACTAACTCATAGGAGGTAAAACAAGTGGTGGTATTCCACATTCTATTGAAATCCAGAGTGCCATCAAGAATTTTTTCTTCCTAGTCCTTTCTGTTTCTTCTAGTCAGTTTGGTTAGAATGTTATCTAATGATTTATTGGTGACTTCCACTCACCCATTTTCCTATGGATAATATGGAGTAGATTTTTGATTCCCTATATGGCACTACTTCATTATCCCTTTAGTTAGATTGGAGGCGAACTGGGAGCCTTTTCCTATCATCAAATCTCTTGGAAAACCAAAATTGTAGAAGATATTATCCCTTAAAAAGTCAACAACTTTCTATTTTATTACCGGTTTGAATTCACTTTAGCCCACGTGGTGATGCAATTTTTGCATACAATGATATATTTATTTTTCTCAAGTGGGGGGTTAATGGGACCAATGAATTCTATACCCATCTTCTCAATTGGCTCAAAAGAATCCTAAGGTTGCAGGGGAATCTCATCCTTTCAAGTAGGTTTTCCCATCCTTTGACAATCATCACACTTTGAAGTACATATCTAGGAATCCTTATGAAGGGTTTGCCAAAAGTATCCTACATTTAATTTGTCCTATTTCTATAAAAATGGCCCACAAAGGTTCCATCATCAAAATATAAGAAGATTTCAAAAACTTCATCCTACCTCAGACATTTTCTCAAAATATGATCAGGTCCCAACATGAAGAGGTTCCCCCAATCCAATTATATGAGGCACTTTTTTTAGCAAAATTATTCTTCTCCTTTGAATAGAGGTGAGGAGGGAACTATGCAATAGCATTGAAAATGGGAATGTCAGTGAACCGTGGAGGAAGAAGTTATATAGAAGAGTGATGCTCATTAAGGAGTTGGCCATCTATCGCTTATTCATCTGCAGAGAAGTTTAATTTTGATAGAAAATATAAAATGACCTTCTCCTTACCAAATTTGTCAATAATATTCAAGTATAAATGATACAACGGTAATAACTACATAATTGTGTGAGATTTCCCATATGGTTTACCCATTAAATACTTGATTGCTACATGGTCGGTCTGCAGAAAGACTGAACAACTAGTGATGTAATGCTTGAATTTGTTTAGATTATGCATAATAGAAAGAAATTCCTTTTGAGTTACTGTCTACTTCAATTCATCCTTGGATATATTTTTTAATGAGATAAATTACAATGGGGTTTTCCTTTCAAATTATCACAAAGTTTCCCTATTTGGTGCATATGTATGGATATGAAAGGGAAGACATAAATTGGGATTTCCAAGGATAGGTCCTATGATTATATTTTCTTTGATACCTTCAAACTGTTCTTGAAATAAATCTATCCAACAAACCTTGAAATATTTGGTTGTTTATTAAAATAGAAGACAAGTAATTTTATTAAAATATTTTATGATTTTTTGGTAGTATCGAATAGGGCCTAGAAAACTTCAATGATATCTTAGATTTTAAGGAATACATACATTTTTCATAATGGCTATTTTGTTAGGTTGCACTTGGATTCATTTTTAAGAGTGGAAATTCCCTAAGACAAATCCTTTATTCATAAAATAAAAGAACTTCTCATGGCTTAAGGAGTTGCTCATCTCTGCATAGCATTTCAATACTTTCCTCAAGTTTGAGAGAACCTCTTGAAAATCATCATTGTATGGTGTAAATTCATCAATATATACTTCCACTAACTCATACAAAAGATCAGACAATATAGTCAGGAAACCCTTTGGAGGATCTCAGGGGAATTGTACAGGACAAATGGAGGGACTTTGTAAGAAACATTCCACCAACGACATCTGAGGGTAGTGTTATTATGATCCACAATAATAATATATATTTGGTTGTACCAACTAAATCCATCCAAAAAGGGAAAGATTTTTTTTCCCTGGGAGGACATCAAGAACATGGTCAACGAAAGGAAAGGGAAAATTATCCTTCTTGGTTTCGTTAGGAGCTCTCTGTAGTGAACAAAAATTATCTTCTTATTATTTTTCTTAAGGAAAATGACTATGGGTGATAGCCATTTAGTATGTCAGATCAAATAGATGAATATTTCATCTAATGATCTCCACAATTCATCTTTCACAATATCTTTCAATATAATGTTCACTCACCTTTGTGGATGAAAAACAATTTGTGATCCTCTTTGATATATATATGGTGAGTACATGTAGAAGTATGTACTTCTTTCATCCCCTTGTAGTACCATGCAAATTCATCAATATGTTGTTTTAAGATAGTGAATTGTTGGTTTTGTTAATTAGCTGAGAGAAGAGGAATGATTTTTGGGATTTTGTAGGGGTTATTTTTTATGGTTTTTACTTTGCTTTTTTAGAACCAATAGTTAACAAATATACACATTATATATATTGGGAAAAACTAGGCTTCACTATATATGATTCTTCTTTTAAGCCATAAATATTCATGGCAACAAGATATTGCTTCTTCAAAACTCTATCAATCAATTTATGTTCATCAATTCTCCTATTGCTAATGGTGGTTTAAAATGTACATATATGGTAGGATAATGAAAGGAAAGCATCCTCTTCTTCATCTTCTTCTTCCTCTACTAATGTACTAGGAAAATGATCCTCAAGAAGAATTTGAGTTGGTGGATGTAATACCAATTGTTTTCTTGATTTACATTGGTGATGGTAATGTTCTTAGTTATTCAACTAATGTATGCATTAATAATGGCTAACCAGTGCCTTACTAAGATGAGTGGATAACCTTTAACTTGGTCTTGGGTTAAAGGAAAAAGAATTTGTAGCATAGTAAAGATCTTCTATATAGATCCTTGGAGTTTAAGTTTGAGAATGGTTTCCTTGTTAATGATATTGATTGCAACTCTAAAATAAATGACAATGTTTGGAACTGTAATGTCATTAATGTGCACATATAGTATCAGGCTCCTAGGATCTAAGTACACATGAATGATTACTCTCCCAAGCATAAGATCAATTACTTTGCTTAAGAAATTAACTGTAGGGGCATACCTTATCTTTCGTCGATTCCTTTTGGTACATTCCTATTTAGTGAACCTATTATATGTAGGAATATCATTGATGACCTAAAGGAGAAGGAGTCCAATACAAATATTCTTCAGTTCTACCAAAATTTCAACTTCTTCTAGGGTGTGTACTTTGCTGGTTTTCAACCTTTTAGGATACAGAGGATTTTGTGGGTGGCTTGAAATATAATATATTCCTTCTCCTCATAGATATTTTCTATTCGAGGAGATAGATGAAAACATGGAAGGACATTTCTAGACCTAGGGTTAATTTCCTAGATTTATACAACATAAGTTTTGTAGGGACTTTCTCCATTGTAGACGAATTGAGCTTTCTTATTGTTCAGGTTTGGATTTATTTAGGTAGGAAATTATGGTTTCTTTCGAGGAATTTTTTTGCATGATTTATTTTTATGAGTGGGTGTTGTAAAGGCTGCAACACCCTCCAAAATTTTGACCTACATCCAAATTTTGGAGCCTTCATTGGTTTTTCCATTGATGGTTGCAAACACTTGAGGTCATTCTGTGAGCTCTTGTAGAGTCTTTACAATGTTTTGCTTGTCTGACCAATGGTCCTATTTTTTTGTGTTGACTACTTTTTCATGCTTGTGATCGTGTTCTCATCATTTTGAAGGTTGGAATTTTTGTGCATGAGTTGTCTTCACTCTATGAAGATCAGTCGTACTCACATGCAAAGTTGTAGGAACTATTGCACAAGTGTCGCCACAGTCATTCAAAGGTCTATCACAAGAGTCATACTTGTTGCTCGTAACCTTAAGACTGTGTCACTGAGCACATGTTTGTCTTGTTGTTTTGTGATTTCCTAAATTTAAGTCATGTTAAGTGTTTGATCACAATGTCATGTCTACACAATATCATGTGTTATAGAACTTAGCCATTTTTCTTGAATACCTATCGAAGATACAAACCCTTCAATCGGACCTCGACTGAGCTACATTGTGCAGTCTCAAGTCTTAGTGGCCTTTCTCTATTGCCCATAATTGCATAGATCTTAAGCCTATCCTCCGGGGAAGATGCACTGTGCAATCTTAGAAGTGAGAAGGTTTTTTGTTTCCCTGAACTGCACAGAAGTTGTCTCCAAGCCTAATCCAATCTGCACTTCCCACAGGATCATTTATCAAGCCTCACTCTCATCTACCAAAAATATGCACTACACTATGACCCGGGGTTGTACTGCTCTCCAAAGCTACACAAGCATGCCTAGTTGCCTACCCTGCACTACCTACAGAAACTATGCAATCATGTTGAGTCAGGCCTGTATTGTCTTGCTATGCACTATTCCCCAAAACTGTGGAGACCTCTTTGGTAGGCCCTCCTACTACTTTTCTATACTATGCTATTGAAAATTGCATAGTCCTAACTAGTACACCTTCTTCTGTCCTGCTCTGCACTATTTCTGAAAACTATGTAGTTATTATGGGAAGGCTCCTGTTCCCTGTGCCTCAAAACTACACAATTGTGACTAATAGCTCCTTGCAACCTGATCCTGTCTTGCTTTGCAAAACCATGTAGAATTTTCTGTTAGTGCCTTTTGTTGCCTCACTCTATCACCATCCAAGAAACTGCATAGATTCCCAGCTAGACCCTGAGTGGCCCACTCAGTCCTCATCTTGAAAATTGTGCAAAGATGTCCAGTAGTTCCCCCTGACACCTTGACTTCTCTTCCTCCCAAGAATTTCATAGTTCTTCTTAGCTGGGTTCCACCTTGCCGCTATGATTGTTGTCCCTGATTGCACAATTTTTCCTCCCAGTGGCCTCTACACATTTTTTCTTGAAATTACCCTAGAGCCCCTCATCCTGACCTGAGTTGTGCTCTATGCAGTTTTAGTGTCTTGTCCCCCCCTGTCACCTGGACTAGAAACAAAAAATAATGCATCAAGCCATACTAGGAGATTTTTGGATTTGATGTCGTCCCGTCATGAGTGAATTCTGGGAATAGGTACGTTGATGGAACATGGCATGATGACAAATGGGATGAAGAAGAGGCACATGCTATGAGACTTGCTTGCAACTAAATGGAGATATAAAGCATATTGATCAGTGAGTGAAATACATTGACTCCACCATCAGGAAAATACCAAGACCATCAAAGACCCCACAACACTTTGCTATGCATAGGTGAAGACACAACAAATAGAGAGCAGACAACCACAGAGGAATTTAATTAACATATATAAATGCGTTAATGTTTTCGAGAAGACAACCACAGAGGAGGAGCCTTTGAGCAACCATTTAGCCCTAAAGAAAAAAAGTCGATACAGTTTGAGGAGTCAAGGGCCCCCCACCATCTTTGAGATACTAAGAAGAAAAGTAAGACAACATCTACAGCGAAAAGTGGATCCACTAGTCATATCAACATGTAAAACACAAGGCAAGTCTGGGAAGATAATTGTAGCTAAAAGTGTGTGTGTGAGAACTAAAGATAAAAATAGCCCATCGGACAACATGAATACAAGTGTACCCCTAGACAACTCAACGAGTCTTCCTACTCTAGACTGTAACATTGTTGAAGACATGAAAAAGACCCATGTGAGCATCTCTCTTTATGAGTTAACCAATCTCATGGGTCAGTGGGTTATTCTTTCGTGCGCACTAGGGGAAAACTCCATTGATAGTGTTGCCTCTTCTAGCAAGGGACCAAGCAAATCTCCCGACACACTCACATCCATGCTCAATGTGCTTTGCGTGGAGGAAGTGAACTAACTCTACCCACCATATTTATTATCATTTGAAATATCCAACTTCAATGTCCACAACTGTTTGGTTGATTTTGGGCACATTAGTCAATACCATGCCACCCTCTATTGCTAAGTGAATCAATGTTCAATGGAGTAGTACAACTGTGCAGATCATCCGATATGAAAGAACATGTTTGTCAGCCATTGGTGAACTCTAGGATGTGAGCATCCAACTATCATCTGATGGATGAGTTCATTAGTCCATTAGCATTGTGATTTTGGACATCCCATAAGCATAAAACTTATTGATGAGGAGAGACTATGTTAGGTTGTGTTATATTCTTTCCACAACTAGCCCACATAGCTAACCACGGGGTTAGAGGGGCGGTAGAGCCCCCCCTTCGTTGTGCCGATTTTGTAGCGAGGGTGTCACAAGGGGTTTGAGGGGTGCAGGTAACCCCACTCTATGGGGTATAGAGCAGCACCCCAGAAAATTTTGGTTTTGGAACCTATGTTAGGCCGGGTAGACCCACTTATGGTTTTATGCATGATTTTCGCACATGTTTTTGGATGCGATGGTTTCTGGTCCATGGTTTTGGACGCGATGGTTTTCGATCCATTGTATTGGATGCTTCGGCATGTATAAATATGTATTGTAACATTGAAAGGAACATAATGAAAAATCAAGCTACTAGTCGCGGTTTTGGGATCTAGGGAAAATCTCTATGTATATGTGTTTTATGTGTTATGCTCTCACATTGTTTATTTTCTCTATTTTAGAATTTTTATGCAGGTAATTTCTATACGGGGTTAAAACCTACATTTGGTATCAAAGTTGTTTTGGCTTCAAGGGGGAGCCTTCGTTGTTGAGGGGTTTCACTCAGGCTTGTGGTAGACGCTATTCAGTGAGAGATCTACGGGATTGATTTTGGTGGTGAAAGAAGATGGTGAGAAGTGGAAAGATAGAGATCGAGAAATTTAATGGTTAGAGTTTTGAGTTGTGGAAACTCAAGATGGAGGATGTGTTGGTGGATAAAGATGAGTGGATCATGGTAGACCCGGGTACTAAACCAACGGGAGTGTCTGGTGAAGAATGGAAGAAGTTGGGTCCCAAAGAGCACAATACGATTGTGCGTCTCAGATTTAGTATTGTTGAATGTATTAGGAGAAGTTATGGTGAAGGCTTTGTGGGAGAAGTTAGGGACTTTTTACCAACCTAAGTCTCTAGTGAATACACTGTTCTTGCAGAAAAAGCTATATATCCCGAGGATGAAAGATGGAGACTTGGTGAGAGAGCATCTGAATGCATTTAATACTATGGTAAGTCATTTAGCATCCACTGATATTAAAAATTTTGATGAAGATAAGTGCATCAGCTTGTTGTGTTCTCTACCATATTTGTGGGATAGTCTAGCTATTGGGATAGGTAGTAATGCAACTGCCTTGCAGTTTGATGAAATAGTCTTATCCTTGCTGACAGAGGAGATGAGAAAGAAAAATATGGAAAGACATAATGGTGATTCCTTATCTGTACGAGGATGGTTCTAGAATAGAAACAAAAATAATTCATCGAGTGGGAGATATAACTAGAGGGAGATCTATATCTCCAGGAAAACCTGTAAAGCCGGTGTGTTGGAAATGCAGAAAGGAAGGGCACAACAAAAGGGACTATAAATCTAAAGCTCCTAACAAAGGAAAAGGATTTGATGGTGGTCCTTATGCAGAGTCAAAAACCACCTCAGATGAAGGTGGGGATGTGTACCTGGCTTCTTCAAGTGCACATGTAGATCATGAGGCATGGTTGATTGACTCTGGTGCATCCTTTCACTTCACTCCCCATAGAGAGTGGTTCTGCGACTATGAGAAATACGATGGTGCTGATGTCTTCTTAGGGGATGATAGGAAGGATAGAATCATTGTTCGTGGAAAAGTGAAGTTGAAGTTGCAAGGTAGAAGTGTTACAACACTTCCATGTTTTCTACATATTCCTGCATCGGCCAGAAATCTGATTTCTATAAGCCAGTTGGATGATGCAGGTGTAAAAATAGTTTTTGAGAAGGATACCTCCAATATGGTTTGGGGAGCATTGGTATTGATGTAGGGAGTTTCGATTGACACTCTGTACAAGCTACAAGCAGCACAATTGTTGATGGTTGAAACAGTTTTGTGGTTCCTGAAAGTGGAGAAGAAAATCTAGTGGTCTCTCGAGAGAAGACCATGTTGTGGCATCAAAGGCTTGGACATATTGGAGAGAAGGGCCTTTGAATACTTCATGGTAAAGGTATGGTAGAAGGTATGAGTAATAGCTCTTTGGATTTTGATTTCTATGAAAATTGTGTACATGGGAAGCAAAATTGGGTGAGTTTCCCCTCTGGTGGCAAGAGGGTGAAACATATATTAGAGCTTGTGCATAGTGATGTGTTTGGACCTATGAAAGTTCCATCACTGGGTAAGTCCATGTACTATGTATCATTTATAGATGACTTCTTAAGGAATACATGGATATATTTCCTTAAGAAGAAATTTGAAGTCTTTGATAGGTATAAAGAATTCAACGATATGGTGGAAAACTAGATAGAGAAGAAGATAAAGGTGCTGAGGACAGATAATGGTGGATAGTTTTGCAGTAAGGAATTTGAAGAATTCTGTAAGAACTATGGTATAGCATGGCAGAAGACTACTCCATATACACCTCAACATAATGGAGTTGCAGGAAGAATGAACAAGGCGTTGATGGAAAGGGAAAGAAGCATGCTCAGTCGTGCCAGGTTAGGATAGGAATTTTGTGCCAAGGCGGTGGAGACAACATGTTACCTGGTCAACAAATCTCCTTCATAAGCGTTGGAGGATAACACTCCATAAGAGGTATGGACTGGTAAGAAACCCTCTCTTTCACATCTTACGGTATTTGGATGTGATGCATACCTACATGCTCCAAAGGAGAAACAAATCAAGTTGGATAGTAAATCTGAAAAGTGCATCTTTATTGGGTATAAGGATGGTTTAAAGGGTTATAAGTTTTGGAACCCGGTAACAATGAACGTTGTGTACAACCGAGATGTGGTGTTCAGAGAGGTGAAAAATGTTATTAAACATGAAGTCCAACCAAAGGAACCTGAGAAGATAGAGTTTGAGCTAAAGGAGGAAGAATCCGACTCTACAACAGAGGAGGAATTAGAAGATGAAGAGCCACAAAATCTGGTTCTGAGAAGATCAGTTCAAGAAATAAGGTAGCTAGAAAGGTATATTCCATCTTCTTTCTGTTCAAATTTTTCTTTATCTATTACTGATGATGATCCCAGAACTGTGAAGGAATTAGTAGATTCAGAGGATGGAAAACTCTAGAAAGAGGCCACAGTTGATGAAATGGAATATTTGCACAAAAATGAGGCTTGGGATCTGGTGGAGTTGCTGGCTAGAAGGAAACCCATTGGCAGCAAATGGGTGTTCAAGAAGAAGACAAATGCATATGGAAAGGTGGAGAAATACAAAGCTCGGTTGGTAAAAAAAGGTTATTCCCAGGTGCCAGGAATTGATTTTGGTCATATTTTTTTTCCCGTTGCCAAGGTAACTTTTATTAGATTACTTTTATATATTGCTGCTACTTTTGATTTTGAGGTAGAACAGATGGATGTGAAGACAACATTTCTTCACGAGGATCTGGAAGAGGAAATCTACATGAAGCAACTTGAAGGCTTTTCACAGAAGGGTAAGAAAGAAATTGTATGCAAGTTAAAGAAGTCTCTATATGGGTTAAAATAGTCACCAAAGATGTAGTATAAAAAATTTGATACATTTATGCAGGGACTTAGCTTCACCTGAAGCAAAGCAGATCACTGTGTGTATTTTAAATTAATTGGTGACCATGTTATTTATTTGGTCTTGTATGTGGATAATATGTTGTTGGTTGGAAATGACAAAGAAATTATCTACGATTTGAAGATGCAATTGTCCTCCAAATTCGACATGAAAGATCTTGGTGCTCCAAACTATATTTTAGGCATGGAAGTTAAAAGAGATCGGGCAAAGAGGAAGTATGTCGAGACAATATTGCAGAGATCTAATATGTAGGATAGTAAACTAGTGAAGGTTCCTATTCTTGTAGGTCTAAAGTTATCTGCTGAACAGTGTCCCAAGACATGAGAATAGGAAGAGGACATGTCCCATGTTCCATATGCAAGTGCAGTCGATAGCCTGATGTATGCAATGGTATGTGTTAGACCAGACATTGCACATGTAGTGGGAGTATTGAGTAGGTTTATGTCAAAACTAGGAAAGGAGCATTGTACAATAGTGAAGTAGGTTTTCAGGTATTTCGTGGCACTAGTCATTACGGTCTGTGCTACTAAGGAAGACCAGGATTGGACAAAATGTTGGATATTCACGGCTTTGTTGATGCAGATTGGGTTAGAGATTTGGATCAGAGAAGATCAACAAGTGGGTATGTGTTTAACCTATTTGTAGGTGCAGTCAGTTGGATGAGTAAGAAACAATCTTTAGTGTCACTATCAACTATAGAGGCAGAATACATGGCATCCACTCATGCAAGCAAGGAAGAAGTTTGGCTACAGAGATTGTGTTCAAGTATGGGGTTAGTACAGGGAGCTATAAGGATAGACTGTGACAACAAAAGTGCAATTTTCTTTGGAAAGAACCCTGCATATCATTCAAAGACAAAGCACATTCATGTTCAGTATCACTTTGTGAGAGATATGACAGAAGAAGAAAAGGTGTTGCTAGTAAAGGTGGACACTTTGAAGAATACTACAGATGCATTGAAAAAAATTTTGAGCTCTGAGAAGTTCTCTTGGTGTAGACAAACAATGGTTGCTACAGGGTTGGATAAATGACTAAGCTCTCTTGTGGCCCCCTATGGGAAGAAAACAACAAGTGGGAGAATGTTGGGTTGTGTTATATTCTTTCCACGACTAGCCCACGTAGTTAACGAGGGGGTTAGAGGGGGTCTGAAGCCCCCCATTCGTTGCGCCAATTGCATAGCGAGGGTGTCATAGGGGTTTGAGGGGTGAAAGTAACCGCACTCTATGGCTTCCAGGTCAGCTCCCCAGAAAATTTTGGTTTTGGGTAGACCCACCTATGGTTTTATGCATGTTTTTCGCACATGTTTTTGGACGCGATGGTTTTCAGTCCATGGTTTTCGACGTGATGGCTTTTTGTCCATGGTGTTTGATGGTTGGGCATGTATAAATATTTATTGTAACATTGAAAGGAACGTAATGAAAAATCAAGCTAGTAGTCCAGGTTTTGGGATCCAGGGGAAAATCTCTGTGTATATGTGTTTTATTTGTTATTCTCTCCCATTGTTTATTTTCTGTGTTTTAGAATTCATATGCAGGTAATTTCTATACGTGGTTAAAACCTACACACTGTTCCAGCAAGTTGCAAGGATACTTTGCTATAGACTGATCACATTAAAGCTTTCTTACAAGGGTAGAAACAACCAAATCCAGATGCTATCCAAAATATATATGAAACATAATGTTACTCCCTTGAATGGTGAAAATGAATCATTGGCTTTCATAGAGCTTATGTTAGGAAATTTCTTCTTGGAAATGCATCTAGGGTGTCATCTTGCACAGCCAATCCCCAGCCCACTAGACACACAGTTGGGTCTCCTTCCTTTCCCAATTATCAGAAATGAAACCTGTACAGTACATTGTAATAGTAGCAGTAGTAGTGTTAGAACTACTGGCATGGCAAGTGGTCCTTGTAAAAATGACATGTGGACCTCGTATTTCGACAGACCGAAGACACAGGATGGCTCTCGAGCCAGGTGTGTTTTGATAGACCCAAGGAAAAGGAAACACTTAGTCTCAAGCCACTTGGAGGTCAAGTGCATGAACAACACTCCCTAATATGAAGGACTTATTTTGCGCATACATAAATCCATCAGCGGTAATGTTATTGTGCTTAAAGTGGTAGATGATTCATAGATCGTGGTGTGCTAGGTATGTAACACCATACATTGTGTTTCACCCCATCTTAAGAGTTACCAACAAGAGGTATGGCAACTTATCTCTAAATTCAAGGCTTTCAATATCATTTTTGTACCAAGAATGCATAATGTTGCAGATGCCTTGGCTAATACAATTACTAGGATGACACTACTTAGGAATATATTTTCTATTGAAATTTGTATAAGCCATCTATCCCTGATAAAATCACTAACTTACATGTTTTTGATGATGATGAACAGATACTACATTTCATGGCCAACGTTGATGTATTCAAGGATGCAAGGATAGATGAAGATAAGCATGAGAACTCTCTACAAGACAAAACTGATGCAAGTAAAGAAAACCTCATCCCCAAGGGTGTGGTTTCGCTCAAGAAGTTATATGACTTGAAAAACTCCTTCGAGGGACCTAGGAATGCTAAAAGCTATAGTCCCACACTGATGCATGAATAGATTAATCTAGGAATGGACAAGGATTCGAAGTTCATTAATTCCGGTACCTGTTGCACACTGGAACAATGGAAAGCCTTTATTTGCCTATTTAGACAGTACCATGAGGTGTTTGCATGGACGTATGATGACTTGAAAACATATGGTACACAAATAATCCAAAACATCATCCCATTCAAGGAAGTAGCCAAATAATTTCAAGAGAAGCTAAGGAAAGTACATCCATCATTGAAGCCCCTCATTCAAAAATAGTTGACTAAGTTATTGGATGCTCGGATCGTTTACAAAGTTTGTTATTCTACATCGGTTTCAAACTTAGTTCATCTGAGAAAGAAGTCTAGGGAGATCTAACTGTGCGTAGATTTATGTAACCTCAACCATTCCTCAGACAAAGACAATTACCTTGCACCTCCGTGGAATACATCTTGCAAAGAATATCTAGAGCATAAATTTTTTCTTTGCTAGAAGAATTTTTGGGATACAACCAGGTTTTGGTAGTAGAGTTTGACAGGCTAAAAACCACTTTCCATACCAATGGGGTATGTTCGCTTATTGAAGAATTCCATTTAGACTAGTAAACAAAGGTGCAAATTTTCAACGTGCAATTAACATTTCCTTCTCTGGGCTCATTGGATAGAGCATGATGTTGTAACTTGATGACGTAACCATTTTTTCCATAAAATAGCCAGAGCACCTGCGTCATCTCAAGAAGGTCATTGCTTACAACTAGGGAAAGAAGGAAAAGGACATATTTGCTCGTATTAAGTAGGAGAGAGCAAAAGCACCTACACTTTACAATCCATATTTTAATAAATATTTTTTTCTATAAACCTTTTCTTCTGACACTTCACTCGCTACAATACTCACTCAAAACAACGAGCTCAATAATGAACGTCCCATCTCCTTCATCGACGCGAGCTGGTAGAGACTACAACTCAACTATCTCGACATGGAAGAGTAAGCATACACTGTATAAAAGGTATTTAAATGCTTCATACCATACGTATTGAAGAATCATTGCATAGTCTTTGTGTCGCACCCATCAGTCGGGTCATTGCCTATCCAACAAGATCTAGGTGAAATGTGAGTGAACTGGATGACATGACTGCAAGAGTATGATATTTATAGACTAGCAATGGAAGTAGTGCACACACAAGAGGAACAAGAATATCTCACTTGTTGGGAGTAAGAAACTGACATGTACAATGTAGAGTGAGCACCCCTGACTTTGCACTGTAAATCTTGGTATGAAGAACTATGCCAGTACCTTGTGCATGGAACCATGCCCTTTCACTTCTTTATGCAGAAGAAGAGGGAACTCTGACTCAAAGCCTCATCTTACCAGTTGGTGCATAGTGTGCTTTACAGAAAGCACCATAATGGAATTTTTCTCAAGTTCCTAGAAGCATAAGATTTAGAGAGAGTCTTATGCGATCTGCATGAAGGACCAACCAAGGGTCACTTTGTGGGTAATAAAACAAGGTACAAAGTCATGAGAGCCAGTTTCTACAAGCCCACATTGTTCAAAGGTGCACATGCTTCTGCTCACAAGTGTTTGGTTTGTCAGAGAAGTGTTGGCAGACAACGAAGGTCAGCAGCCCCACTGCAACCTGTTGCAGTGGATGAACCATTCCAACAGTGGGGCTTGGAAATGATTTGGAATATTTTCCCACATTCATCAAAGAAACACCACTACATCCTAACTACCTCAATTTAATTCACATAGTGGATAGAAGCAGTTTCGTTAAAATGAGTGAATGACCAGGAAGTCACCATCTTCCTAAGACATAAAATCATCTCGAGGTTTGACATTCCTGTATCACTTGTTTTTAACAATGCAATGTATTTATCTTTGCTAAATCTTTATGACTTTAAATTTAAAAATGGTATTGTATTAAATAATTCAACTAACTACTACCCGCAAGGAAATGGTCTTGTTGAGTCTACATATAAGAATCTTATTTGCATCATAAAAAACACCATTTACTATGGACAATGAAACTGGCTTTCCGCTCTGGTGAATGCTCTTTGGGTTGACTAAGTGACACCCAAACCCTATCTGAATACCTCCCCTTCCTGGTATATTGAAAAGAGTCCATCCTCCCACAAAATATCTATTTCTTATTCTTGAGTTATCCAAAGAATCCCAAGGAAACCTGTGTCTATTGGTTCAACATAGGATGGACACATTACATAAGCTATAGGAAGAAAGGGTGAAAGAAAACGAAAATTTCACAATTCAGCAGAATTGCATCAAGAGATGGTTCAACAGGAAGTCTACAGGGAACACCAACTTCATTTTGGGTGACTTAGCCTTGAAGTGGGATAAACCCCGCAAGGACAAAGGCAAACACATGAAGTTTCGGCCTCTGTGGATTGTTCCTTTCACAGTTCATGAAAAGGTTGGCCAACACACATACCATCTACAATAAATTGATGAGAGGATTTATAACCTCCCTATCTATAGCCAATACTTAAAACATTATTTCCAATAATCTATCGCCATGCCCAACACTATCTACATAGTGTGTTTAGTGCTTCTTCTATTGTTTTGGCTTGTTGTTTTCGGTTCATTTTTATTTTCTTTGTTTTGATGTATTGTCATTTTGTTTTGTAAATAAATGCATTAGGGTATTTTTTAGGTCTAAAATGGGCATCCTAAGAAAATTATAAAATAATAGTGGAAATACTAAAGCAAAATTAGATTACATTGTCAAATTTTAGAGGGAAAATGAAAAACCTATTTTTTCAACTCCTATTTTCAACTTATCTCTATATGGGTTTACTCAAATTTCAAGTCGCAACACTCACTAGAAGAATAATTTTATTCGGAGTACCCATGTTGCATACTTTCGATGGACCCTGCTACACGAAAAATATGAAATACATGAAAAACGTGACTGTAATAACGTATTTTCGAGTATTTCTCATTTTTGTGTAGCAGGGTCCATCAAAAGTATGAATCACAGGTACCCTTGGATAAGGAATTAATTTTTTCATCGAACGAGTAGTCCTGCTCAAAATTTTAGTAAAACATTAGGGAGATAAGTTGAAAATATGTGTTGAAAAAGTAGTTTTATTATTTTATTATTTTTTGATCTTTTTCCTTTTTACTCCAAAAACGGTGAATCATCCCCCATGGTTGACATAATAATCTTGAATTCTATTGGTTCTTATAAAGTCATTTTTGGTTGTATATTTTTCCTAGGAGGACCATTTTAGACCTCAAAATTCCCCTAATGGTTGTCATGCATTGTGTTCTGGCATTTGAATAAGTATGTGGTTGAAGTCCAAGAGTCTTGTGACATTGTAGCACCTTTCCAATCCTGTGTGCACCATATCTATTCTTGGATGTAAATTTTGGCCAATGAAGTCTCAACGGAAAATATTATCCACCTGTAAGGGAAGCTTTGGTCAAACCATGAACTTGTGGCCAAACTTGGAAACCCCATGCCTATACTCAATTTTCTACTCTGTGTGTTAAAGCTCATCCAACTAGTAGAATAAAAGAAGGGGAAATATAAACGAGAAAAACTAAATTAGAGGTCTTAAATGCATCTCTAAAGGAAAAACATCACATGCTCTCAATAAGTCAAGATCCTTCTTCCGGACCAAAATAAATAAGCTTCTATGCACATTCCTCTTTCAAAAAAATGAATACAAAGGCAAAATAAGAGAAAGGCCTCTTGCACAAAGAGGTAAAGCATGCAACTCCACTAGGGTACTGATCGGGCTTGCTGGCAGTCGAGAAATGCTTTTGTTCTTGCATGACTCTACTGGGGTATTGTCCAGGCCTACTAGCAATGGAGCAACACTGGAGATGAAAACTTATACCCGGAAAATCATAAGGTCATGAGCCAAACTAGCCTTCGTGATTTTGAAACATTGTGATTTTAGAAAAATCCTGTATTTCCACAAGCTAATGCAATTTGCTAAAGAAAGAGACAAGAATCTACTTCTACTCTTTATAATGGAAGCCCAAAAACATCTAGAAAAAAATAATCAATAAAGGAAGAGAATAAAAAGCACATAAGACAATAAATATCTAGGGGAAGCCACAACTCAATAGCCCACTATCTGTATTGTATTAATTTGAAAAATTAACATGAAACTACAATGCTTGTTCTCTCTAAAACAATCCCAACACTCAGGAAATTCAATCTCCAACTCATAAGCATGCTCAATGCCAAATCTTAGCCTATTCACAAGCTCTCCAAGTCTCTATTCCAATGTGTAATTCCTATGAAGGATAGCCTTCATTTAAAGGGAAATAAAGCCTCTAAAAATAGTGCAAACCCTTCACGATCAGTTCCTGATTGCATTCATTATCAGTGCAACTCAGAAAAATCTAAAACAAGTAGTACATTTTCCCTACACTCTAGTCTCAATTGGGTCTTTCTTAGAATTGGCAAGCATGCGTTTTTTATGAGTAAATATTTAGTTAACTAGAGTAGAATGGGTGGAGTCCATTAGTGTCACCACTGTCTATTAGCACATTATTAGTTCTCTCAATCTATTTGACAACTAATTTAACTGAATTGACTCATGAAAATGAGTCTTCTATTTTACAACTCACAATTAACTCACATTGGACTCCTACAAAGTAGGGAGAACATATACATGACTTCCAAAATTCTTCCAACTCAAATTTACTAAGTTAAGTAAGTTTAATAAAGTTAATTTAAGTATTTTAAGTTGCTATGAGAATAGAATTCAAATTTAATTCATAGTTTAATTCAAGGAAAAATTAAACTGGAATGTATTTTTATCAATTCTCAACACTCCCTCTCAACAAGAAATGGATTATCAACTACCTCGATCGTGTCTCCGTGAAACTCAAATTTACATCTTGAAAATTCCTTTGTCAAGATGACAACATCTTACTTCTCTGTGGGAATTTAATCTAACAACGTGATCCACCTCAATACAAAATCTTTGAGATGATGATACTGGATATCCATATGCTTGGACCAATCATGAAAGATATGATTATGACAATAAATCATTGTCGGATCCATCTGCTAACCAAACAAACCAACAAGGATGTTCCTCATCCAGATAACCTCACATGTTACTTGATGTGTAGCCATGTAGTCTGCATCTGCCAAACTAAGTGTAATCAATCTTTGTTTCCTATTGTAGCAAGAAACTATCACTGACCCAATACTAAAATCTCTCCTAATGTGCTCTTCCTGTCGGATGGACTTCATGCCCAATCTCCATCAGTGAATCCTTGAAGCTTCACTCCCTTTGTCTATTTGTACCATAACCCAAACTGAGTAGTGCCTCTAAGGTATATCAATACATGATTTTCTGCCTTCCAATATAGCTTGGTAGGCCTAACTATTTCTTAACTAAGCTGGTGTTGACATGGCAAATTTTTGCTATACCAACAATGGGAAGGTATGCTTTCGTTTGGAATGACTATTTCCAACAAGTTTTAAGGGGTCCTGTAAACTATTAAATGCATTGAAAGATTACTTCTAGGAAGAAGACTTCAATTAAATTAGCAAAATAAAATTTCTAACCTATATGTATCGAATCCTATCTAAACTACCGCTACTACTATAGTATATGTCCTAACTATCCTAACCTATCCCGCAGGAGCAAAACAAAAGGAGGTTAAACATCATAAATAAATCCTTAGTCTAAATGAATCAATTACTGGTCCACATAAAAGAAAGGATGTATTAAATCCTAATCACTATGCAATTACTCATATAGGAATATACATTCCTTTCCATACAAATAACACTTGTGACTGATGTTTAATGAAGTCTGGAATCAACAACCTTTCATGAATTATCAATGCTATTGAATTACATTAAAATAACCAGGAATAACCATGAACAACTAGTTATCATTGTGCACAAAGAAAATCACATTTTGTCCTTATACCAGCAACAACACACTAATTCTAAACATATCAGAGAAGGGAAACAAATTGAAACAACAGGCTCCTTCTTGAACCAAACAATCCTCGTTATTTACAATAAATCAAAGTTGTTTTCTCCAAACAAAAAACCCCTCTCTCCTATCTGTAGGTAATACTTATGTAGCCCTGAATGACCCTCGGGCATCCATGACCTTTCATTTCCCCCATTTCATTACACAAATTAGCATATACAGATGAGAACAGTTGGTGAAATAGCTAACATGCCGAGGTCACCCTTGGTGGAGCATTCTCATTCTTGGGGAATTGAATGGATGCATTTTGAATAGAGGAGTACTGCGTATCATTTCTTAGCACCTGTGTGGAGTGGTTATCATTCTCTGTCATTTCCTGAAGGAAACTGAAGATGATGTGCTCATCATGCGACATCTTGCATGCTTTGTGATGCACCTGGTGATGATGATATCTTGATGGATTAGCGTTGTCATGAGTGCTTCCACTGAACTGAAGGGGTGCCTCTATTATGCACTTTGGTGGTCCATCTTCCCTTTCATAGAGTGTGTTTTGCAATGCTGACACCGGTGGAGCAAAGGTGTCATCTTGATACAATCACCTTTATCCGTTACTGGGTCTGCTCGAATTTGCCTGCAAAATAGTTCACATTAGCTATGACTATGAGACATATGGAAAATAGGCCTACAAAACATGAATATTGCATTTATAACATCGAATGTGAAATAATCCCCCCTTCCCTTTAATTTATGAACTGATTAAGTCCCACAGGCAAAAACTAGGTTTACATTGAAAATCATCGTAAAAACCCACATCCGATCATACAGCTAGACTTCAAATTTATACACCCATGCCTATAGTTCCCATTGGTTCTGCCATATCACATCGCAATGCTTTAATGGGCTTTCCCTTTAAATATTGGAACTCAATACTTTTCAAAAAAAACACAGGAGAATACGGGAAAACTCGCGTTTGGCCTTACAACCCGACTTGAAATATTATATGCCTAGGACGATAATTATTGGCGTGATCTGAACCCGATAATATATATTATATATATATATATATATATATATATATATATATATATATATATATATATATATATATATATATATATATAATATATATCTAATATATATATAATATATATTATATATATATAAATATATTATATATTATATTATATATATATTATATTATATCATGGTTAATAAATTCATCGGGTCTAGAGTATAGGGGAGTGCCATATAGATATAGGCCCTGGGACCCCATCGATTGCGATATGCGATATGGTCCCAGACCCAACGTGTATATATATGTGTTAATACTGTTGGCAGGTCCATAATAATAGGCTTTCCTTTGAAAACTAGGACTTTAATGTTTTTTCGAAAAACAAAAGAATATATGGGAAAACAATGTTCGACCATAAGGCCAGACTCGAAATACTATATGCCCCAGTTCATAATAATTAGTAGTTCCAGTAAACAGTGGTACACATTATATAAATGCCTTGGACCAGGTCGATTGTGATATTGTGATATGGCTCCAGAATTGATATATATATAGATATATATATATATATATATATATATATATATAGTATATATAATATATATATATATGTATATTGTGGTTAATAAAATCGTTGAGTCCAGAAGATGGTAGTGCACTATGAGTACATATGCCCTGGGCCTCCTGATAACGATAAGCGATTAAAACCTAGACCTGATATATGTCTAATATAGTTAATGATGCCATCAGGTCCTGAAGCCATGTATTCGATGTGTTTTAATGTTGATTGTGGTAAGTGAGAAGGGGTGATTTGTGCATATTTATGAAGGATTTCCTTTGTAAATGGTTATAAAGGAGTAAGGTGCAATAGGAGGTTTTTTTTGGGGTTGGAAAGGTTCCGATAGAAGAAATGAGTGGGGGGTTAAGAAGGGTGATGAGAAGATCATGCAAAATGGGTTAGGTAAAAAGGGGGGGGTCTTAACCATTAAGAATTGAAGACTTGTCTCGATAATGAGTTGAACTCTTTCGGACTAAACAGATCATTTGGAGAGGTAGAAGACCAACTTTTAGGGGACCCATTCAAAATTACAGCCAAGGCAAGTTTTGATAGGGTGGTGGTTGTGGCCACAACAAATGGCGAACCGTTGGGCGAACCAATTATCTTTGTTTCCAAATAAACCTTAGACCAATTGAACATCAAGGTGTTAAGATAAACTTGAAGTGTAAAATATATAGATGGACAAGCATGGGTTCCACTTCAACATCAATTGCTTCTGGTTGGATAGAGACAAATAGCTTCTACTTGCTCATAGGATTTGATAGGCATTCTCCAAAGGAAATGTTATGGGATTTATTAACCTTCCTTTACCTATTTCCCACTTCCAAAAATACTTTTGGGGCCATGAATGGTTTGTCAGTAACTATTTAGGTGTGTACCTCAGCTCTTTAGTTCTCAGCAAGATTGATGTAGATATGTTTATCTACACTTTTTATAAGAATTTATGTGTTATATTTCCATATGATGGAATGGGGTGCAGTCATGGATCTAGCCATATTTTTAAACCTCTTAAGCTAGGTTGGGCTTGCTATGTCAACCGGTACTCTGAGCCTGGCAATAGTCCCTACTCTATCTGACTTCCCAAATAACCTATCCTTCCAGATTGGTATAAGGACTTGACATTCCATTTTCTTTTAAATAAGTCCTTCCAGTTTCAGGCACAAAGACTAGAGCACAATTGGATTTTCCATAGGGTAAATGACAATGAGCATAGCCCATGAAAGGAGATTTACTTGTCGGTAACAAGTATTGGACAATTTAGTGTGGTGGATGGGACCAATGGGGAATGATTGTAAACCTTACAGGAAAGTATAGGCTAGGTCTGAGTGGGATTTATTTAAAATGCAACATTCCTCCATGCCAGTCGAGTTGTAGTTACACATTTTTTTGTTTTATAAATATGCCCCCACATGCTCCAAAAATCCAAGTTATCAACAGATTGTACCCAGGTTTCTAACATAGGCCACTTAGTAGCTTCGGTTTGAATTCCACCTCTAATTTTTAGTTCTCATGGGCTCATTGAAAATTTGTTTAATTTGCAAAGTAATGATGGCTTTTAGGATTAGAAAACTCATCAGCAGGTTAATGAAGAAAATTTGAAAAGGTGAAAATGAGACTGGAGGACTAAAATCAGTTGGCTAAAAAGGACTGTTATGCAGAACAACAGGAAAATAAACTTTGTAGAAAACAAAAAGGAAAAGGCAGAAATGCAACTAAACTAATCGCAAAAATAAAATGAATTCTAACCTACTCATGAGGTAACCACCATGTGGTGGCTACTGGAAGTATCTCTTCAGACGATGGCCATTAACAGGGACTTCTTTAGTCTCTCCATGTAACATTTTCAACCAGTAATTTCCTCGACCAATTTTTTCAACAACTTGGAATGGGCCTAGCCATAAGTGTTGGAATTTCGTGTGTTTACCTTTTGGCTCACTCAACCTGTCCCATTTCAGGACTAGCTCTCCTATTTGGAAGTCCTTATCTCCTGCCAGATGATGATCAAACCATCTTTTTACAATCATTTGGTGATTTTTGAATTTATTTATGGATTTCTCTGTCAATTCCTCCAACTTCACCAGTTTGTTGATCCTTTCTTGGAGTAAGGAAGAGGGGGTTCCTCTTGAAGCTTGGGAGAATTGCAAAGAGGGAAGGGTAATGTTGGGAGGTAGGATGGCTTCTTGTCCATAGATGATGAAGTATGGGGAGTTTCCTATGGCCACTTTTGGGGTGACCCTATGAGCCCAAAGGGCATTTGTTAGAGCATTGTTCCAATTCCTCTGGTCATCTATGACAGACTTACGGATTATGCATATGAGGTCCATATTTGAGGATTCTACAACTCCATTTCCCTTGGGGTAATAGTTTGCTACATACCATATGTGAATTGATTTATCAATAGAAAATTATATTAATTTCAGTGATCAAAAGTAAGAAGGGTTATCAAATATGAGAGCATCAAGGATGCCATACCTGTTGATAATGAATTTCTCAATAAATGATATTACCTCATCTTTGTTCACCTTCCGAAGCGACATGGCTTCGGTCCATCTAGTGAAGTAGTCAGTCACTATGAGTATATACTTATGCTGAGGTGAAGAGTTTGGAGTGATCTCGCCTATGGCGTCTAGGCCCCATTGCTGGAATGGTCGATAAATCATAACAGGCCTAAGGAGAATAGTTGGCCTTCTTTCTCTTGCTGCAACGATTTGACACACCTTGCATTTGCGAGAGTAGGCATGCGATTCTCTAAACACTGTGGGCCAATAATATCCAGCTCTTAATATTTTGTGAGCAGTGGTGTCTCCACTGTAGTGACCACCTGCTGGGTCGTTGTGCATTTCTTTCAATACATGGTTGGCATCATCCCTTTCCAAACACCTTAGCCAGATTCCATCATAATTTTTTCTGTATAATATGTTATTAGCCAAATGATACTGATTAGATTTCAATCTGAGCGCTCTCCTTTGTGACACATCCATGTGTTCAGGACATGATCCTCATATTAGATAGAGGTGTATGTCATAGTACCTGGACTCAGGATCCAAAAAGGCTTCTGACATTTCTCACTCATACATCAACGCTTCACTAATCCACCAGGGCTCCTCCCTGAATTTCATTTGTGCATATTGCATGCTCCGCATTTCTAGTTCTTCAGATGTTGCTTCTTTATTTGTCACAACTTCTACTACTAGCTTGCAAATTCCCTGCCCTCGAACTATTTGTGCTGGCTTAATCTCAAGTCAAGCTCTTGAAGGGTGGTTATCCAATTTCCTATCCATTCACCCATTTCCTTTTGCACGAAGAGGGCTCTTACAGGAGGATGGGGAGTGATTACTTTGGTCCTGGCCTTTAGTAGATAAGGGCATAAATGTTTTATGACCTTGAAAACTGCAAAGCCCTATTTCTCCATGTCTGGGTAGTTGAGTTCTACCCCTTGGAGATTAGAGCTCATATAAGAAATAGGAACTTCATTGCCTTCGTTGCAGCGGGAGATGCATTTTCTTTCTCTTGATGATTTGTGACTGGCGTATTCTTGCACTGACCACTAGGTCTACCCTTATCAATAGGAACTTTAGGATTGGGTGCCTTCACAGGGCGAACATCCCTTTTGGTCTAATCTACAGGTTTCATCACACCTGCAAGTGGTCCCTTGCTTCGTGTGTGGATTTCATTACTGTGGATCTCATCCATACTGTTGCCTTCATCATCATCATTCTCATTTGTACTGAAATCCCACAGTACATTGATTTGAGATTCTTCCTCCAAGGGCTCTTCTACTTGGTATGATTCCTCATCTTCTTGTATTAGCTCTAACTCCACTATAGATACTTCTTGGTTAAAAAACGATCTGATGAGAGCCAGCTCTTTTGTTTTTAGATTCCCTTGATTGGGTGGAGCCAGCAGTGCAAGTGGAACATGAAAACCTTTTGTCTTCTTACAATAGAAAGGTTTGAAAGTTTTTCTGTTGTTATACTCTCCTCCACTCCCACTTGTACTCTCTCCAGAATTAATTTTCATATTGACGACTATATTTTTCAACTTCTTAATGATCCGATGCAAACCTTCTACATCTGTGGTATCCTTTTCTTTGGTTTTAGCCCCTTTGTTATCACTCCCATTATTCTTCTTGGATGCTTGAGAGGCTTTATTTTCTTTGCTTAAATGATGGCATGCTGTGAGACTAAACATTTCATTCTTGAATTTTACTGCGTCATTGATAGCACCCTGTAAGGTTTGTCCATTACTCCTTTTGACCTGATCGGAGTAGGGACCAGGAGAACAGTGATGTAGAATTCCATGAGCACCTCCACAGTAGGTCTAGTGGTGGTTGGGATTCTATTGAACAAGGTTATGAACTAGATGTTGAAATCCTTAGCCTTTTCTTTGGTTTCCATTTACAAATGGGATAGTTGTAAAACTAAGGCCACAGGGGTTTTTTCATTGCCATACTTGTTTAAAAAGGCCTACTAGAAAGAAACCCACAATGTGATCGATCCGGCTGTTAAGCTAAAGTACCATGTGGACGCTGCACCAATGAGGGTAAAAGGGAATAGGCGACATACTATATCTTCATTAGCCACCCCATGCATGCGCACGACCATGAAGAAGGAGTGAATATGGGTATCGGTGGTATCTCCCTTCCTAGGTTCGAATTTAGGCAGTACTCTTTTTGCATTCTTGGGTAATGGATGCTACTGCCCAGGTATGGCTATAGTGTCCTCAGCAAGCTAGGGAGGAAGTACTCCTGAAGGAGGTGGGAGTTGGTTTCCACCCGGTTGAAGCTAGTTCCCACCTGGAAGAGGAACGTTAGCCATATCGTGGATAAGGATGTTCTGGTTGATGGTTTCTTCATTAGGATTTTCCAACTCATGCCAGGGATTGCCTTCAGAAGGAGAACCATCAAGAATCTCCTCCCAAGGAGGGTCAATACTTTGCAATGAATCAAGCACAATATCTTCAAGAGAAGGGGTGGAAAATGTCTCTTTGTTTATGTGATCGACCCTTGGCTTTATTTTTGTTGTCAGAGGTAAAGACTAAAAGATACGGAGCTATGACAGGGAACGAGCATAAGCCCAATTATGTCTTTTGACTAGTTGTTCCTGAGTGACAAGATACTCCCATATTGTTTCTTCTTCTAAATGAGGCTTTTCCGAATGAGATGAAGGGCCTTTTCAACCTTCACGATCCATGCATTAATCTTATCAAGTCCATGCAGACATTTATAAATGAAATCATAAAAAGCTGTGGATGGCCATTTAGGCCCTCCTTCTAGCACCAATTTGTTGACATTGCGAATTTTCATTATACCAACAAGGGGAACTAACCCAATCATAAGCCCCAATTAGGCCTGCTTTTGATTGGAATGGCTAATTCCAACGGGTTTTAAGGGTCCCCGTAAAATGTTAAATGCATTTAAAGATTGCTTTTGCGAATAAGACTTCAATTAAATCAACAAAATAAAACAGCTAACCTATATGTATCAAATCCTATCTAAACTACTTCTACTGCTATAGACTATGTCCTAACTATCCTAACCTATCCTGCAGGAGCAAAACGAAAGGAGGTTAAACATCATAAATAAATCCCAAGTCTAAATGAATCTATTACTGGTCCACATAAGACCAAGGCTATATAAAATCCTAATCACAATGCAATTAATCATACAGGAATATACATTCCTTTCCTTACAAATAACTCTTGCAACTGATGTTTAACGAAGTCTGGAATCAACAACCTTCCATGAATTATCAATGCTATTGAATTACATTCAAATAACTAGGAATAACCATGAACATCTAGTTATCATTGTGCAAAAATCAAATCACATTTTCTCATTATACCAACAACAACACACTAATTCTAAACATATCAGAGAAAGGGAAACAAATTGAAACAACAAGCTCCTTCTTGAACCAAACAATCCTCTTTATTCACTATAAATCAAAGTTATTTTCTCCAAACAAAAATCCCTGCTCTCTCATTTGGAGGTAATGCTTATGCATCCTTGAATGACCCTCGGTCTTCCATGACCTTTCATTTCCCCCATTTCACTACACAGATCATCATATACATATGAGAATGGTTGGTCAAACAGCTGAGACATTGAGGTCACCCTTGGTGGAGCGTTCTCCTTCCTGGGGAAATGAATGGATGCCTCTTGAGTAGAGGAGGACTGCGTATCATTTCTCAGCACCTCTATGGAGTGGCTATCATTCTCTGTCATTTCTTTAAGGAAACTGAAGATGATGTGCTCATCATCCCATAAATGGCATTCTTTGTGATGCACCCGAGAATGATGACATCTTGATGGTTTAGTGTTGTCATGAGTGCTTCCACTTAACTGAAGGTGTGCCTCCATTATCCACTTTGGTGGTCAATCTTCCCCTTCATAGAGTGTGTTTCGCGATGCTGACATTGGTGGAGAAAAGGTGTCATCTTGATACAATTCACCATTATTCGTTACTGGGTTTGCTCGAATTTTCTTGCAAAACAGTTCATATTAGCTATGACTATGAGACATATGGAAAATAGGCCTACAAAATGTGAATATTGCATTTATAACATCAAATGTGAAAGAATCCCCACTTCATTTTAATTTATGTGCTGATTAAGTCCCGCAGGAAAAAACTTTGTTTACATTGAAAGTCATTGCAAAACCCCATATCCAACCATACAACCAGACTTCAAATTTATACACACGGGGCTATAGTTCCCATCAGGTCACAATTCTTCAATGGGCTTACCATTTAAATACCGAAACTCAATACTTTTAGAAAAATCCCAGGAGAATATGGAAAAGCTCGCATCCAGCCATATAGCCGAACTTGAAATATTATATTCCCGGGCCAATAATTATCAGCGGGTCCAGAATACCATAACACACCATGTATAAAGTTCTTGGGTTCTACCAATGTGATATGCGATTGGGGCTGTGGACCCGATAATATATATATCATGGTTAATAAAGCCATTAGGTCTAGAGTATAGGGGAGCGCCATATATATATATATAGGCTCTGGGATCCCACCGATTGTGATATGCGATATGGTCCCATACCAGACGTCCACTGGTGGGTCCATAATAATAGGATTTCCTTTGAAAACTAGGACTTCAATTCTTTTCGAAAAACAAAAGAATATATTGGAAAAACATGTTCCCAGAAGGTGGGACTTGAAATACTATATGCCGCAGTTCATAATAATCAATGAGTCCGTTAAATAGTGGTACACGTTATATAAAAGCTTTGGACCGGGCCAATTCTAATATTGCGATATGGCTCTGGACCCGATATGTATATATCGTGGTTAATAAAACCATCAAGTCCGGAAGATGGTAGCATGCTATGTGTACGTAAGCCCTAGGCATCCAAATAACGATAAGCGATTAAACCCCGGACTCGATATATATGTAATATAATTGATGATGTCATTGAGACAGAAGCCATGTATTTGATGCATTTTAATGTTGATTGTGGTAAGCAAGAAGGGGTGATTTATCCATATTTATGAAGGATTTCCTTTGTAAATGGTTATAAAGGAGTAAGGTGCAATAGGAGTTTTTTTTTAGGGTTGGAAAGGTTCCGATAGAGGAAATGAATGGAGGGTCAAGAAGGGTGATGAGAAGACCATGCAACAAGCGTTAGGTAAAAAAGGGGGGAGTCTTGACCATTAAGAATTGAAGACTTGGCTTGACAATGAGTTGAAATCTCTAGGACTAAACAGATCATTCGGAGAGGTAGAAGACCAACTTTTAGGGGACTCACTCAAAATTGCAACCAAGACAAGTTTTGATAGGGTGGTGGTTGTGGCCACAATAGCTGGTTAAATGCATAGCACATATTTGGTCGTGTGTTCACCAAGCACATGAGTGAACCCACAAGCTGGTGTAATTAATAGCTTCCACTACTTCCCTTGAAGTATCATCCTCCTTGCTCCACTTACTAGCTAAAGGAGTCTCCATGGGTTTATTTCTCTCCATGTGGAATCTCCTAAGTATCTCACTGGCATACTTTCCCTGAGATACAAACAACTCCCCATATCCCTACCATACCTCCATTCCAAGAAAGTAATGAATGAGCCCCATGTCCTTCATCTCAAACTCTCTTGTAAGGTCCTCCTTCTAATATCCGATGAGCTTCTCATCACATGTCAATATGAGATCATCTACATAAAGTACAATGATCAAAAACTTACCTTCCACCACTATGTGGTACAAGTTCACATCTGCTTCACTCTTCGTGAAGCCCAACCCACTGAAGTAGCTATCTATCTTGGTGTACCAAGCAAAAAGTGCTTTCTTCAACCCATACAATTCTCTCTTGACTTGTCACACATGCAACTCATGGTTCAAGGTTTCAAAACCTTTATGCTACTCTATGTACACCTCTTCCTCAAGCATGCCATTGAGGAAGACAATCTTTGCATCCATCTGATGGAACTTCCAACTCATATGTTTTAATAGTGACAAAATAGGTATGATTGACAAGCACCTTGCAACAGGAGAAAAGGTCTCATCATAATCAATCCCCTCTAGTTGTGAAAATCCACAGGGCCACAAATCTAGACGTATGCTTCTCCACACTACCATCTGCATCTTGGTTTACCTTGTAAAGCCAATGGGAGCTCACAATTTACTTGTCGTCCGGTCTCGGGACCACATCCCAAACACTATTTCGAACTATGGATTCATACTCCTCCACCATCGCATCAACCCAAACCAGCTGTTGTACTGCTTCCTAAAAGGAAGATGGATTTATCACAACACATGCACCCATAAGTGCCATGTGTCCATTGTACCTCTCTAGTGACCTCCTCTATCCACATTGAGAAGAGGGTGCTCCCACTTTCTCCTGTGCAATCAACCAACAATCTATCAACCTCTGTAGTACAATTTCTTCCCTCTCTAGAAAAATCTACCTGAGTGGATGTCTCTACTCTCTAAAGCTTTGCATGTGGTTGCTCCACATCAAGCTAAGGCCCCTCAACCTTAGGAGCTAAAATCTCCTCATCCACCTGTATCTAAAAATACCTCTCAAGGGGTATTCACATGGCCTTCTCCTCATTGTACCTGATATCCCTGTGAACCATTGTCATCACACTGGTCATCATGTACACCTAATAGTTGTGGGGTGTATCAGTGTACCCCACAAAGATCCCCAATTTGGTTTTTGGCTCAAGCTTCTTTTGTGCATCTTTGGTCAAATGGAAATAAACTGAATACCCAAAAATCCTAAAGTGACCAATTTTTGGCCTCTTACTAGAATAATCCTCCTCTAGCGTTTTCATCTCAAGTATTTGATGTGGGCTACAGTTCTGAACATAAACTATTGTGTTGCATGCCTCAGCCCACAAGTGAAGTGGTAGGCCATGATCACACAACATCCCCCTTGCTTCTCCTACTATGCACGTATTCTTCCTCTCAGCAACCTCATTTTGTTTAGGGTTACGCAGTGCCATTAAATCTCGTTCAATCCCTTCTGCTGCACAGAAGATTTTAAACTCATTAGATACATACTCACCACCGTTATCACTCCATAGAGCTTTAACCTTCTTTCTAGACTCTTTCTCTACTAATGCTTTGAACTCACAAAAATTTGTGAGAGTCTAATCCTTTTTCTGGATAAAACATACCCAGAATTTATGAGAATAATCATAAACAAATATAACATAATACATGTGTTTGTCTATGGATATCATTTGGCATGCAGCCCTCCCATAGCATGGTTTGGGGCTCAAAGCCCATGTTTTGAGTAATATTCTTGTAAAGACTCCACGAATTGCAGGCGCGGAGTGCGAGTTGTATGTTAGATTCATAGGGTTGTCCACCCTATGTTTTGAATGTAGTGTCAGCCTACCCATGGCCCACGGACCATGAGATTGTATAAATAGAGTGAGGCTCTAAAATGTAAAGTAATGAATGAATGAATGGAATCTGATGAACATAATAAGGTAGCGATCATATAACAAGAATCTAAGTATCTTGGGTCATAGTAGTAGGAAGAGGCTCTAAATTTGAGTGCATAGAGGCCTAGTAGAGTCTGCAGCTGAGTGTGTAGACCCTTGCAGCTGAGTGCACAGGGAGGTGTCAAGTCTATAACCAAGGAGGAAGAATAATAAAGAGAAGTTTTATCTGAATTCCATGTATCTATTGTTATGTTATTACATGTTTGATATAAATTGCAATTATACAATTTATTTATTGTGCACCTTTGTATGAATGGTGAATATTTTTAAGTATAACTGAAAGCATATGGATAAGCTAAGTTAATCAACTAATATCAGGTTACTAATAAGGCCTTCGTTAGTAACACTGTTCATCCCCCGAGTAGGACTGCATAAAGACAACATCATAGGCTACAAGGAACTGATAAGTGAGTGTAGTAACATGCACACAGGGTCAAACAACAAACTACTTGGAACCCATCATACATCCCTAGGGTGTGGAAACCTAGCTCCAACACCCCTTATACTACTTTGGGTGAGACCTCAGTTCTTGCTACGTGAACTGTTGCCGGAAGGGCTAGTAGTACCGGGATTTGTTTGGCTAAATCATCTCTAAACTTGGGCCAGGCCCCTACAAGCCAACAAATGGTTTTGTTGTCAGGACCAGGATCTGCATAAGGGACGTCTGATGTCATGTCACTAGAATCCAATGAAGAAAGAAATTGAAGGGTGGTTAGCTAGAAAGATTCACAAGTTCGTGAAGCAGGAAAAGAGGAATCTGTGAGTATCAAAGGAATGCGAGGTAAGTACATTAAATCTTTGAACACTTGGATTAAGATGTTATTGTGTGAAAAGCGAGTTATGCAAATAAATTCTTGTTTTGGCCTACACGAAGTGGGAGGATCTATAGAAACGAAGGTAGCGCAAAGATAGAAAATAGCCCCTTGATTTCGCCTCGACAGAAAAGCGAGGAAGACCTCACAAAAGTTTCTCCACGAAGCATGGTAAATCTAATAAGGTAGTGAATTCTGTGCCTACCACCTCCACCTAATCCACCACCTGTTTTACCTTCTTCACCTCTATCTCCACCCACACCACCTCCGCCACCACCACAGTTGAGTATGGTGAGTGCGATAAAATTGTCGGTATTCAAAGGAGTAGGAATGAATATCCAGACCAATTTTGGTTTGTGGTAAGGGCCGTATGGGAAGCACAAGGAGTCATGGATGAAAATATAAAGAAGGCAATGCTGGTAAGCACATTGCAGGATCGCACACTAACATTGTACATTAAGCATTCTAATGACCATCCAAACATGAGGATAACAGATATCCAGGTTGCGCTCAACAGGGAATTTAGCAGGTGAAAGCCAGAGACACAATAGATTATCAAGTCTAAGGAGATCATGATACTTCTAGGTGAGACCCCATGGGATTTGGACGAGAGGATGAACAATATGATTCATGAAGCCAACATGACCTTGACAGATGGAAAACACCACTCATGGTTTGTAGCATCACTAACACCACATCTAAGGATGGTGTTGTTGCAGCAGAAGTTATCCACCTAGGCCGAATCTTTGGAGATTACGATGAGAGAACACAAGACCCAAATACAAGATCCTAGCTTGGGAGTCCAACAAATCCACATGCAACTACAAAATTTGTGTCTGGAAATGTAGAGTTTGAAACAAGACACGTCAACTCGCCCAGAGGCACGCAAGGAGTTATGGTGCATAAAATGCAAAGGCCAAGGGCATGAGAAGGACCATTGTCCAGTCTTCATGAATTACTTGGTGGAAGGAAGGCCAATGCCATGAAGATCAGAGGCACAAGAAAGACTGAGTGTGACTCTTGCATTATGATGCATGATTTGTTAGATAGGAGGAAAACATGCTACGAATAATTGTCATCTATTGCAGAAGTATACAAAGACATCCCAGCAATTGTTCTATAATTTCTACAGGCTCTTAAGCCATGATGAATGCACCTACAGAAGTTATGAGCCGATGATGGATCAGACTCATGCCTACAGAGTGTAGACTAAAACACAAGCCCTCGACCCAAATGCAGGAATGGTGCGCGTTAGATTTCAGGGATGCGGATGAGGTAGGGATGAAATGGGACCATAAAGGGATCGCAGACAACTAATTTGTTACAATCGTGAAGGGCTAGGGCACTATGCCAACGATTGTACGAATCTGACGAGAGCATCATGTTTATACTGTACTCAGTTTGATCATGAGATAGAGGATAGATCTACACTGATAGCGAGGTTATGGGATAAAGGAATATTCCAGCCTCCCCTAACTCAGAATTTGCAAACGATGAGGTTTGAGCCATGCGAAGAGGAACGAAATGTAAACATAGTGCTAGAAATTAGTATCATGACAGGAGATGATAAAGGTAAGCAAACTGAAGAAAGTGAGTGGGTTCGCAAGTCTCCTACAAAGGAACCTAGATTTGATTTGGAGAGTGTGAAGGAGAAATTCATGGAAGCTAAGAAGAGCTTCATGGAGGTCTCCAATTCAAGTAGTAAGGATCAACTAGAGCTGGAGATGGATCCTTCAATGATCAATTCCTTTTTGGAGACATGTATGAAATTGTTGCGCAATAGAAAGGCTGTGAAAGGACTATAGAAACTTATCACTATGTGCGCTGGGTTAGGAGAACTGTGCATATTCTGGAAGCTCGGAAAGCACACATCGCGAATAGTAAGGGAAATGAGATTGACTCCAAAAATTGGGGAGTATGAAATGGATAAAGTAATTTTGGATCTAGGAGTAGACATGAATTTGCTACCAATGCAAGCATGAGAGTGCATGGGTAGGCCTGCATTGCAATGGTCTGCCATTCAATTGTGAATGACGAACCAGGAGAAGATACTACCCGTGGGAAGATTGCAGAGGATAATAGTAGACATCAAAGGTGTGAGCATGCTTGAAGATTTTGAGGTGACATAGATTGTCGATAACAACAATCCCTATCCCGCGCTACTATGAATAGATTACACCACTGATATGAATGGAATGATAAATCTAAAGAAGCGCAAAAATTATTTTTGAGAAAAAATCACTATGCATAGTGGTGCCTTTAGACCCTACAGAAGGAGTGCGCTACACTAAGCTGGTGCATGATGACAAGAGAGATGATGAACTAGATTGTATCTAGAAGATAACCACTTGGGAACAGGATAGGGTAAATCCTGCAGTAGATGGCAGAATTTCGTGGGAGCGCGAAAGCTCCTGCATATCCAATTCAGACGAGGAAAAAGAATGATAGAAGAACTGATTACACGAGGTAACCACACTCAATTGCAACATGATGGTAAGATCACTGCGTCGTGTGAAAATAGAGATAAGATATCTGCCTATGAATGAGAGGTTAACAGCGATGGATGAATTCCTGAACAAATTTGAAAGTGCAGTGCTAGAACAGCAGTAGTTCAATGCTACGAAATGGGCACTGTGCGCTACACCCACAAGGTGGTAGGGTACACACCAGTAGGGTTTTGGAGACTGGTGCGAATGCAGAACGATGATGCACCTACGATTAGGGAAGCCTCAAATATGAGGGGAAGCCAGTTATGAGGGGTGAAAAAACTTGCATGCCCACCTTTCTAGATGGGTATAGGCATATGGTATGTAGCCCGCATGAATGCGCACTGCTATCATGATAGGAAATTGGAACAACAAGTAGAAGAAGGCAAGACATGTGCATGAACAATGAGGCATGATAAAACCTAGCGCACCGAAAATCATACATGGGGAGGCCTTCGACAAGGTCTGCGAAGTGTCGAACAACGTCCACCATGTGAGACACATGACTGGGACCTAGACGTACTAGCGGTTGTATGTGCTTATAAGACCATGTGCAAAAATCTGACCACGTAAGTGCTTCTGAAGCTAAGGTATGACGTAGGGGCTGTAGTCCCAATGGAGCATGCGAAGATGAGTTTGCACATAAAAACACTTGTAAATAAAATTGACCATGTAGACCAGAATGAAGAAATCTCACAGTGATACGAAACATAACATATAAGACTTGAGGAAGAAATCCGACGGGAATACTTTAGACTTCGCGAACTTGGAAAAGACTGGGTACAACTAAGGGGGAAAAGTGCTTTAATGGACACAGAGGTCAAGAAGTTGGAAAACGAAATAAAGGAAGCATTTCTCGTCAAAAAATTGAGGATGGCAAGGCAAGGTGTGTACAGTCATACTAACAAATTAGAAAGCTATCGTCATGAATTGGTTAGTCTGCTGCCATGGCTGAGACAACATCTCGCCAAACGTGGTGACAAGGGTAGCATAGTGCAAATAGTAGAGTGCACAATGCCAATCACTACAATTGAAGATGGGGATTCTTCGTGAACCATGGTGGAGGACGGGATGAAGCCCCGTATGGGTGGTGCACCCACATGACTAGCCATAGGAGGGATAATCTTAGTGCTCTAGGGAGTTGAAAGGGAGTGCAGGACTATAAAATATTTTTCCTAGGGGCTGTGCTATATGAGAGATGTGCACAGAAGTAGGATGTCATGGTGTTCCTGACCATGCATGGAGGGATACATTACTACACAAGTTGGCTGGGAAGTGATTATTGGTGTCACTATTCATGACGGGATGTCCACCGCTTGAAGCCCTACATGGGTGGGCCGACTCTCTGACTAACTAGTCGAACCACATTCTTTGCATCATGAGGGGCCGAATAAGGGCACGGGAATATAAACATACACAGTGGATGCTGGTACAGATGTAAGGACACAATTCAAACATTAAGGAATGAATGCAGTAGGTTCAACAAGCAGCAGCTCAGTGCGCTACAAACATTAGCACCGTATGAGAACAGTTGGAGGGACTCTACGAAAAGATCATCGTGCCAACAGAGTGACTCAAGGGCGAGCCATGATATTTGTGTTGGGATCCTGTTGGGCATGGAATCCCCCCACGGCATCATTTGGGGCTCAAAGCCCATGTTTTGAGTAATATTGTTGTAAAGACTTTGCGAATTTTGGGCGCGGAGTGTGAATTGTATGTTGTAATCATAGGGATGTCCACCCTAATTTTTGAATGAAGTGTCAGCCTACCCATGGTCCGTGGACCATGGGATTGTATAAATAGAGTGAGGCTCTAAGTTGTAAAATAACAAATCAATGAACAAAATCTGATGAATAGGATAAGATAGCGAGAATAGAGTAAGAGTCTAGGTATCTTGGGTTGTAGTAGTAGGAAGAGGCTCTGTAGTTGAGTGCACAGAGGCCTAGTAGAGTTCACAGTTGAGTGCATGGACCCTTATAGCTGAGTGCGTAGGGGGGGAGTCGAGTCTCTAACCAAGGAGGAAGAATAATAAAGAGAATTTTCATCTGAATTCCATATATCTGTTCTTATGTTATTACATGTTTGATATAAATTGCAATTATACTATTTATTTACTACACACCTTTGTATGAATGGTGAATATTGTTAAGTATAACTAAAAGTATACATATAAGCTAAGTTGATTAACTAATATTAGGTTACTGATAAGGCCTTGGGTAATAACATTTTTCGGCCCCTAAGTAGGACTGAGCGAAGACAACATCATAGGCTACGAGTTACTAATAAGTGCGCACAGTGTCAAACCGCAGAGCACTTGGAACCCATCAAACATCCCTAGGATGTGGAAACCTGGTTCTAGCACCCTCCCTAACTACTTCGGGTGAGACCTCAGTCTGCACCCTATAGACTGTTGCCGAAAGGGCCAGTAGTAGTGGGATTTGTTTGGTTAAATCATATATGAACTTGGGTCAAGCCCCTACAAGCCAACATATGATGTCGAGAATGGTTGACACACATCTAAATGGAATCTCTCCAGAATAGACTCTGCTCGACTATCTCTATGTCTAAAGGAAGACTTGCTATAATTATTGAATGTACAACCCTTGCATGTATCAACTTGCTCAAGCACACCATTGGGAAGACCGATAGAGATTTGTTGAAATATCTCCAAATCCCCATGATGCAAGTGGCCGAATTTGTTGTGCCATAACTCACTAACGTCTCATCTCAACATATTTTCCACTTTTGAAATCAAAGCAGCATAATCCTTTTAATTCTATCTTATAGAGATTCTAAACTCGAATCCATATCTTCTTTACTTGACCCATGGCTATGTGTCAAAGGAACACATTTCCTTTCAAAAATATCATAGCATAGCCTCTATCCTCATGCTTGGCAATGGATAACATGTTCTTTGTCAATCCAGGTATATGCATAACATTCTTCAAGGTCAGTGGAGCCACATGCTTGCTCTAAAAATTAATAGGCCCATACCAGTCGTAGGTTTTAACCCTGTACAGAAATTACCTGCATGCGAATTCTAAAACATAGAAAGTAAACAATGCAAGAGCATAACACATAAAACACATATACATAGAGATTTTCCCCTCGACCCCAAAACTGGGATGACCAGGTTGATTTTTCATTATCTTCCTTTCAGTGTTACAATACATATTTATACATGCTGAAGCATCCAATACCATGGACCAAAAACAATTGCATCCAAAACCATGGACCGAAAACCACCACATCGAAAACCATGTACGAAACCCATGCACAAAATCATAAGCACGTCTGCCCAACCTAATATAGGTTCCAAAAAAATCTTCCCCAGGGAACTACCCTATACACCATAGAGGGGGGCTAACTACCGTGCTCAAACCCCCTTCTGACCCTGTCATTGTGCTGTCAGCTCAATGAATAGGGGGCTCTGTCCCCCTCTAACTCCTAGTAAACTAGGGGGACTAGTCGTGGAAAGAATATAACACAACCTAACATTCTCTAACTTGTTGTTTTCTTTGCACAGGGGGCCATAGAGGTGCTTAGTCATTTATCCAACCCTAAAATGCCAATTGTTTCTCCACAACAAGGGAACTTCTCAGAGCTCACATAATTTGTCAATGCATCTGCAGTATTCTTCATAGTGTCCAACTTTCCCAGCAACACCTTTTTGTCTTCAATCATATCCCTCACAAAGTGATGTTGAACATCAATGTGCTTTGTCTTTGAATGATAAGCAGGGTTCTTTTCCAAGAAAATTATACTTTGGTTGTCACAGTCTATCCTCATAGCGCCCTATACTAACCCCATACTTGAATACAATCTCTGCAACCAAACTGCTTCCTTGCTTGCATGAGTGACTGCCATGTATTCTGTCATTGTAGTTGATAGTGCCACTATAGATTGTTTCTTACTCATCCAGATGAATCCACCTCCAAATAGCTTAAACACATACCCACTTGTAGATCTTCTTTGATCTAGATCTCTAGCCCAGTCTGCATCAACAAATCCATGAATATCCAACACTCTGTCCAATCCTAGTCATCCTTGGTAACACAAACCATAATCACTAGTTCCACGCAAATACCTGAAAACTTGCTTCACTACTATTGAGTGGTCCTTTCCTGGTTTTGACATAAACCTGCTCAATAGTCCCACTCCATGTGTAATGTCTGGTCTAGTACAAACCATTTCATACATCAGGTTATCGACTACAGTTGCATATGTAACACGGGACATGTCCTCTTCCTCTTCTTGTGTCTTGGGACATTCTTTAGTAGATAACCTCAAATCTACAAGAATAGGAACCTTCACTAGTTTACTGTCCTTCATATTAAACCTTTGCAGTATTGTCTCAACATACTTCCTCTGGTTTAATGATAGCTTCCTCTTTGCTCGATCTCTTTTAATTTCCATGCACATAATATAGTTTGCAGCACCAATATCTTTGATGTCGAATTTGGAGGATAATTGGGTCTTCAAATCCTGGATAATTTCCTTGTCATTTCCAACTAGCAACAAATCATCCACATACAAGACCAGATAAATAACATGGTCACCAATTAATTAAAAATACACACAGTGATTTTCTTTTCTTCTGGTGAAGCCAAGTCTCCATATAAATGTATAAAATTTCTAATACTACATCCTTGGTGATTATTTTAACCCATATAGAGACTTATTTACCTTGCATACCAGTTGTTTCTTACCCTTCACCACAAAGCCTTCAGGTTGCTTCATGTAGATCTCCTCTTCTAGATCCTTGTGAAGAAATGTTGTCTTCACATCCATATGTTTTACCTCAAAATCAAAAGTAACAAATACATATAAAAGTAATCGAATAGAAGCTACGTTGGAAAAATGAGAAAAAATATCACCAAAATTAGTTCCCAGCATCGGGAAATAACCCTTTTGTACCAACCGAGCTTTGTATTTCTCCACCTTTGCTTTTTTATTTGTCTTCTTCTTGAACACCCATTAGCTGGTGTTATAGACATTTTTGGGCACTTCAACCCCAATCATAAAAGTCCATAAACTGAGGGCTCCTAAGTCCCTAAAAGTGTTGCTTCACTGCCTAAAGGAACAAGGTCAACTGATTACATCATCTCCCAGAAGTTCTCCACTGAAAACTGCTCATAAACGGTCAAAACTGGACCATACTGAAAGATCAATGCAGAGGGTGCGATGCATATCACTTTCCCAGGGTACAAGGTGTGATGCATACTAATTTCCTCCTCTGTAGGGTGCAATGTTCGGGAAATGGACAAATGGTAGGGAAAAAAATGTGAGGTGGAAGATCATGGAATCTTCCAGAAGCTTCCCCTCTGACACTTGCCTCTCTATTTTCGAACAGGGATGAGTAAGAGGTCATCATTCTCCAAGTGGAAGCAGGAACTATCAGAGAGAGGACACTAATCAAGATCCCAGAAGATGACCCACCTCTCTGTAATCATGTATATATGGATCCCTCATCACAAAGATCCAGAGGCTGGAATTTTGTATCTTATAGAGAAGTGCTATTGGTTTTTTGGTGTACATTCATAGTGTTGGGTGATCTAAGGTTTGCTTGAGGTGAAGAAGGGCTTCCTAGCTGTAGGATGATGCTGGGTTAGAGCACATGGTTGTAATCCTCTTGCTACTTTTCATCTTAATAAAGCTATTCCTGTTTCCATCCATATCTTGTGTACTTGTTTATATATGCATTTATATGGTTAATACACATTTGATTTTGTATTATTTATGAATTTAGATCCTTGTTTCTTCGATAGTAGTATGTTGCTGTGATTCCACAGGTTCTTTTGAAGCTAGGCAGACAAAGAAGAAGCGGTGAAGCTCTATCAAGAAGGAGAGGAAATCAAACACAAGACTCATGTTGGTCTTCTTGGTTCTCCTCCTATCTATTTTCATAAAAGAAGACAATAGTAGACTTTGATTATTTGTTTCTAAGATAGCCACCCATGTTAGTGGGAATAGCAACGTCCGAGAGGACACTATTCCTGGTAACAAAATGGCGACTCCACTGGGGAGCGACTAGATTACTTGTTAGCCTATCTATCCTTGTTTCTTTCATAAACTTACAGATGGAGCCTGAAGTCAGGCCAGCTAGACTTCGAACTGCATTTGTTATAGAAATGCAAAGTAGATCAATGCTACTTTAGTCTATCTCTGGGTTTTGTTTATGAATTAAACAATAGATCTGCAAGCAATCTAATTTCCCTAAGTGGTGGCTCTATTAACCTCTTCAGATCACCCTTATGTTTTACATACGCTGATCTTTACTTACGCGGCCTAAACACCTGAACTAGATTGCAAACTGTGAGTGAAAACCTGTTTAAAGTCTTGCACTGGTACCATCGCACCCTGCCTTCAAGGCAGTTTGTATGCATCACACTTCCTGAGTGCAGTAGGTGCGCTGCATACTGATTTCACTATGTAACAGGTGCGATGGTCAGGGAGGGTTAACTTTACCCTCAGACTGTGGCATTTTCTCACTGGTTTTAGTCCTATTTAGCAGTTTTGCTATCTGTAGTCAGTGTACCTCTATGAAAACCCCCTTTTCTTGCATTATTCTGCCTCCCTAGTGCAAATAACTGTAAATGTTTTTTATGTATTGTGCGCCATTTTCAGTTCTCTTTTGCAAAAATTAACATAGTTGAACTGTCGTCTCTAGATCTGAAAGTGTCGTAGCTGTCGTTTTCAGTTTTGGAAAGCAATTCCATTGTTCTTGAGAGTCAATTATACAGTTACTATTGCATAGTCGAAAAGCAATTTTCATTTCAAAATCGCAAAGTGTCTCTCTTGCTTTCACTTCATTTTGAAAAAGAATTTTGTTGAGTACTGTCGCTTTAAAAGTAATTCAGATTTTCACATAGATTTCTTAACATCATTCACATTAAGAAGGATGAAAACAAATACATGCATGTGCATTTGCATTTTGATTTCTTGGCTTGATTTAGGATTGTGCATTTAGCGTGTGCTTTGTGCTCTGTGAAGAAAAGATTCTTGACTTTCTTCCCTTAGTAGCTAGGATTTTCATTGCTAAAAGAAGATTAAATGTTTGTTTATCATCTTAGACTGCATTTTGGGAATTATATACACATCACGTGGTGAATGTGAAAGGCAAATTGTTGAGCAAGATCAACTTAAAATAAATTCAATGAATCTAACAACGCTTTGGAACTTAATGAACAACATCTAGAGGTCTAGGCTAGAGACGTATTTCGGTATCGTAAAGGCTGGTAACTGTTCTTTTCCGTGTTGGTTGGGTGATTCCTCCACTCTGAGATGGAAAGTGCCAGTACAGACTTGTGCTCCCACGTACCGTCGAGTATATATTGGGAGACCACAATAGGTTGCATCCTTTATCCTCAGGAAGCCGTGTCTGCCACCCTATCGATCGCAATGCACTCAACACAACATTTGGGAAGATTGACTACTGTACTGTAAAAAGTATTCTGCAGTTTTGCGATTGGTTTGGTAATCCTCTCTACCTAAATCTCTAGAGAAGTCCATTTTGCTCCTTTTCAGACTCCTTAAAGGAAAAGGTCCTCTGAGCACTTGTCACTTTAGGCTCAATAAAAATCGAAGGTGACTAGAGTCATCTTTTGTTTTTTCTTGACTCGTTAAAATTGAAAAAACAAGTTGTGTCAAAGCGTCTAAAAATTTATTTTAATTAGAATAACGTCACAAATTCCCCCATTAGTCTTTAGGTTGACAAAATGGAGTCTACCAACCAAAGATTTCTCCTTGGAGGAAATCCTAGTCCCTTCTCCTCTAGGGGAGATGTTGGTGCACCTCATATGGCCACATTGTCACTTCCAGGATTGACAATTGGTTTTCCTATCTGGCTCTTCTCTACCTTTGTCATTCTGAATCCCGTAATTCCTAAACAGTCAAATCAGCAACTAGATGACACTAGAGTTGCCTCCCAACCTTCTACTTCGTTTGATTCTCCCTCTCCTCCTTCCTCTTTGCTTGATAAAGATGATAAAGCTAAAAATCAAGTAACTGAGAAGAAGAAGAAGCAGGAAGAGAAAAAGGAAAAGAAGAAAAAGGAACCAAAATCAAAAGGGGGCAACTAAGTGTCGTCTAGTGAAAATTCTCATACTGCACAGTCAAAACCTAAATATCCTTGTGTCATTTGCAATGGAGACCACTATCACCGAGATTGTCCCTGAATCCCTCGGATCTTAAGGGACTGGTCTCCTTGTTTGCACAATCTGGTAGCATCAACCTCTGGCGATCATGTTGAATGTTCACCATCAACCAGTGAAAGTGAAGCACATGGACAAAGAAGGAATCCGAGACTTCCTTGTAAGTTGTGTGAAGGAAATCACGCCGTCCACCGTTGTCCGTTTCTTGACGAGGCTAAAAGAGTTTTGGATGATCTTCCGGTTTCACGGCTACGACTTCCTCCTGGATATAAAAAACTCTTGCCAAGTCCTCCACTGGTTGAAAATCCGGCAGGCCCATCATTGTGGTTGGTCGAAGCATCTATCATTGAAAATGAACCCTCTGAATCCATACCAGATGAAATTCAAAGTGTCGATATGGCGCTTGACCCGGTCTTGCCTTCAGAGTGTTCATCTTCCAATGATACCGTCACTGAAGACAAAGAGAATGACACCATTCAAATTCTTTTTGTAAACACAGACTCCGATGAACTTGGGGGTAGTCCTCCGGTTCCTTTATCGCAGGAATGAAGTTCATCAAAGTCATATCCGGCCTTTTGTTCAATCCTACCACCAAGCAGCCTAGTCATTTCCTTCAACTGGAATCTACTAGGCAGACCCCGTTTACCAGCTAGTGTACTATTCAGAATCATTGTACAAGCTTACAGAATGGTCATGGTTGGTACCATCATTAATGAATGGGCTTCTATGAGTATCCTTTCCTCAACTGCTTAGAAAGCGCTTGGTTCGCCATCGCTTTTTCCTGAAATGAGAAATCTGACAGTCTTCGACAAAGGAACCAGTCGACCTTTAGGGATCCTTCCAAATGTGCCCATTACTTTGGGAAGGAAAACTGTTCACATGAACTTATGGTAGTTGAAGGACCTTTAGATTATAATCTACTCCTTGGATGTGCCTATATTTATTGCATGGGAGCCATCGTCTCCTCACTCTTTAGAGTAATGTGTTTTCTGCACGAAGGCAGAATGGTCAAGCTCATAGACCAAATGTCATTCCCCGATTCACACATCGCAAATAGTCAAATTCCATCCCTAAATGATCTTTTCACGCAAGAAATGTCTCATCGGTCTCCAGTCCATCTACCTAATGAGTGCGAGTGATTTAGGAAGATGTGACTGAAACCTAGTGGGCATGCACCCTAGTCTGTTTCGACAGGAAAACCTTAGGTATGGAGTGGATTTCCGTGAAGGATATATGACTAGTCTGACGAACCCGTCCTTACAAGAAAATGGGATCAGGCTGGAATAAGATACCTTCGTTAAAGTTATGTGAGTGGAATGCGTCTACGCCATTCACCTTTGTCTGTTTCGATAGACATCAGTGAGGAAGCATTTTATCTGTTACGTGGATAGAACTTTCTTGGTAACCTGGAAATTTTTCACTATACTTGGGGGCATGCAAACCTTTCCGCATGCAAGTGAAGAGCGGCTATTTATTTTTTAAATTTGTAGGACCTCTAACCCTTTAAACCCGTAAGGCTAGTCGTTTCCTAACTTGCATAAAGAAAGGATCCGTGGCAAACTTGAGAGATGTAAGCCACTTCAAAATATCATCTCGAATGAGACATTCTTATCATACGACTGGCAAGCAATGTTGTCGCAGATTTCAAGCTCGTTAAAAAATAAACCCTCCATGAGTAGTTTTAACACATAGTTCAAGCTCGTTAAAAATAAACATAATTCATGAGAAAATGTTTTCCCCCAGTGTTTAAACTCATTAAAAAATGAATCGGTAAATAGCCATTGTGAATGCCTTATCGCCAACTTTTGAGCCTTGGTCTTGTTCTCGCCATCACCTCTACTTTGTTATTAGCCGATCATTCACCCCCATATGATTGTTTACCCCTTCAAGGAACATATGTGAAGAGTGATTCTGTTAGCCATCCTTGTGACGTTGCCATGATTGGAAAATTCCAAATATTACTCGGAATCAACTGCCACCCAAAACCATCACTCGTTCCTCGAAAACGAGTATTATTTAAGCTCTTTTCACCTGACTCGTAAAATATGAAAAGATTGTTCAACGATTGGCCTCTCTGGCTCGTTAAATTCATCGGAAGTGCTATCCCTCTAGATTTTAATATTTTTGGACCTAAGTGATTATTACACAAAAAGATCGAGTGCTTGTCTTGTTCGGCTCGTTAAAACTATCGAAAATTCATCGCTTTTGTATTATTTTATGCTTTTTCAGACTGAAGGGATTATATGACTAAAAAGAATCATTGGAGTCTCCTTTCCGTTTCTTTTAGTCTCTCTAAAATTAAAAGAGATCGAGTTATCTTTGTCGTTAAACTCGTTAAAATCAAAAAGCGACAAACTCATCCAAATGGACGAGAATGAGTTTCATTGTTGCTAGGCTCTCTAAAATATAGTGACAAGTTCACCTAAAGGGCGGATTATAGAACAAGCATATGTTATCCTCCTCAAGCTTGAAAAAAATAAAGAGGTACTGGTCAGCAATGACTGAGGAAAATTGGGAAGAAAACTTGAAGAAAATTTATTGGTAGCAAGTCTCTCTTGAACATGACACTTTCCTTTCGCATCCATGCCGGGTTGGGTTGTTCCGTTCATTGGTCATCACCATTGGTCCGTCACACCATCCATATTTGTGGTTAACGCTACCAATCCATTGTCAATGTCGCCAATATGTTCAAGAGAAGTCATTCAGACAATTCACCTGTGTCTCGCCCACTGCAATACTTTCATGCTTCATTCCTTCATGACCGCCACCCTGAACCAGTTATCGTCAGATTGTTTTCACCTCCAAAATCATTTGCTTCATTCCATGTCGTTGATGTGGGATTCATTAAGGCCCTCCTGCTATGGGTCACTTCTTGTCGAAATCATCTCATTATCCAAGAAGTTGACTTAAGAACAACCCTTTCAGTACTTTGAAGCTTGCATGCCTCAATGGCAACTTTCTCACTGTCGGCGACAGGTTTACATCAATGGCCTTCGACTGAGAGATTTTACGTGGTGTTCGACGCCAAGTCCTTTTTCACACCATGTGAATTATACTGTAGTACCTTGAGGGTCGTTGTCATTATTGGTGATTCCTCTCGCGCCTATTAACAACTTACATCATTGGCTGGTAATCAGGCAATGTATTTCCATGTTTGACTCCAAGACATTTCTCACATGGATCGACTTGTACTCCGAGTGAAGATTGAATGAGTTTTGAAGACCCCGGATCTAGTTTCATCCATCTAGGCTGCGATATATTTAGGAATATAAAAACATCAAGTGTACATCATTGCCAAACAGATGATCATCCAAATCAAAGGATGATGAGTCCATATCATCAGTCTGTCACACAGATGATTGTCTGTCCTATGTACATGAAAATGAATTTATAAAGCTGAACATGGGAATGCCCACCTCAGCTAGATCATGAAAACATGTTGTCAAAATAATGTATTGCATTGTATCTTATTACAGGTTGCCTCCCATCTCGGAAAAACTTCAAATCCTCATAGTAAAGCATTTCACCTGACATCAGAAAGATTAACGACCTCATGCTTTAGGAGGCAACTTCTATAGACATTTTTGGGAACTTCAACCCTAATCATAAATGTCCATAAACTGAGGGCTCCTAAGCCCCTAAAAGTGTTTCTTCACTGCCTAAAGGAACAGAGTCAACTGATTACATCATCTCCTAGAAGTTGTCCACTGAAAACTGCTCATAAATGGTCAAAATTGGACCATATTGAAAGCTCAATGCAGAGGGTGCGATGCATATCACCTTCCCAGTGTACAAGGTGTGATGCATACCGATTTGCTCCTCTATAGGGTGCAATGGTCGGGAATGGACAAATGGCAGGGACAAAAATGGGAGGTGGAAGATCATGGAATCTTCCAGAAGCTTTCCCTCTGACACTTGCCTCTCTTTTTTCGACCAGGGATGAGTAAGAGATCATCATTCTCCAAGTGGAAGTAGGAACTATCAGAGAGGAGACACTAATCAAGATCCTAGAAGATGACTAACCTCTCTGTAATCATCTATATATGGATCCCTCATCAAAGAGATCCAGAGGTTGGAATTTTGTATCTTATAGAGAAGTGATGTTGGTTTTCTGGTGTACATTCATAGTTTTGGGTGATCTATGCTTTGCTTGAGGTGAAGAAGGGCTTCCTAGCTAGAGGATGATGCTGGGTCAGAGCACATGGTTGTAATCCTCTTGCTACTTTTCATCTTAATAAAGCTATTCTTGTTTCCTTCCATATTATTGTGTACTTGTTTATATATGCATTTATATGGTTAATACACATATGATCTTGTATTATTTATGAATTTAGATCCTTGTTTCTTCGATAGTAGTATGTTGTTGTGATTCTGCAGGTTCTTTTGAAGCTGGGAAAACAAAGAAGAAGCGGTGAAGCTCTATCAAGGAGAGGAAATCAAGCACAAGACTCAGGTTGGTCTTCTTGGTTCTCCTCTTGTCTATTTTCATAAAAGAAAACAATAGTAGATGTTGATTGTTTGTTTCTAAGATAGCCACCCATCTTAGTGGGAATAGCAGCATCCGAGTGGACACTATTCCCGGTAACAGCTGGCAATGGGTTTCCTTCCAACTGGCAACTCGACCAGATCCCAAGCCTCATTTTTATGCAAAGATGTCATTTCATCAACCATGGCCTCTTTCCATAGTTTTCCTTCCTTTTAATCTAATGCTTCCTTCACAATTCTAGGATCATCATCAGTAATAGATAAAGCAAAATTTGAATAGAAAGCAGATGCAATATACCTTTCTAGTCGCCTTGTTTATCAAACTGATCTTCTCACACCCGATGTTTGTGGCTTTTCAACTTTTGATTCCTCTTCTGATGTAGAGTATGATTCTTCCTTCTTAACCTCAAACTCTATCTTCTCAGGTTCCTTTGGTTGGAATTCATGTTTAATAACATTTTTCACCTTTTTAAACACCACATCTCTGTTGTACACAACCTTCCTTGTTACAGTGTTCCAAAGCTTATAACCCTTTAAACCATCCTTATACCCAATAAAGATGTACTTTTCGGAGTTACTATCCAACTTGGTTCTTTTCTCCTTTGGAACATGTGCATATGCATCACATCCAAATACCCTCAGATGTGAAAGAGAGGGTTTCTTACTAGTCCATACCTCTTATGGTGTCTTATCCTCCAAAGCTGATCAAGGTGATTCATTGACCAAGTAACATGCTATCTCCACTGCCTCTGCCCAAAATTTGTATCCTAGCCTGACACCATTAAGCATGCTTCTTGCCCTTTCCATCAATGTCTTGTTCATTCTTTCTACAACTCCATTTTGCTCAGGTGTGTATGGAGTATTCTTATACTATTCTATACCACACTTCTAACAGAATTCTTTAAATTCCATGCTACAAAACTCTCCACAGTTATCTGACCTCAACACCTTTATCTCCTTCTCTATTTGGTTTTCCAACAGAGACTTCAAATTTCTTCTTAAGGAAATATATCCATGTATTCCTTGAGAAGTCACATATAAATGATACATAGTACACAAACTTACCTAGTGATGGAACCTTCACAGGTCCAAGCACATCATTGTGCACAAGCTCTAATATTTGTTTCTCCCTCTTACCACTGGAGGGGAAACTCACCCGATTTTGCTTCCCATATACACAATTTTCACAGAAATCAAAATCTAGAGAGCTATTAATCATACCTTCTACCATACCTTTACCATGAAGTATTCAAAGGCCCTTCTCTCCAATATGTCCAAACCTTTGATGCCACAGCATGGTCTTCTCTCTAGAGACCACTATATTTTCTACTCCACTTTTAGGAACCATAGAACTGTTGCACCCATCAACAGCAATGTTACCTTGCAACTTGTATAGAGTTTCAATCTAAATCGCCGTATCAATACTAGTTCTCCCTGAGTCATCTTCCAGGTATCCTTCTCGAACACTATTTTTACACCTGCAGCATGTAGCTTGCTTACAAAAATCAGATTTATGGCCAATGCAGGAATATGCAGAACACCTGGAAGTGTTCTAAACCTTCCACTTTGCAACTTCAACTTTACTTTTCCATGACCAATGATTCTAGCCTTCCTATCATCCCCTAATAAGACATCACCACCATCATATTTCTTATACTCACAGAGCCACTCTCTATGGGGAGCGAAGTGAAAGGATGCACCTAAGTCAATCAACAATGCCTCATGATCTACATGTGTACTTGGGGAAGGAAAGTACACATCCCTAGCTTCATCTGAGGTGGTTTTTTCCTCTGCACAAGGAGCATCATCAGATCCCTTTCCTTTGTCAAGAGCTCTAGATTTACAATCCCTTTTGTAGTGCCCTTCCTTTCCACATTTCCAGCACACCAAATTTATAGGTTTTCCTGGAGATTTAGATCTCCCTCTACATTTAGATCTCCCACTCGATAACTTATTTTTGTTTCTATTTTGGGACAATTATGGCTCTCCATATTTTTTTGTCTCATCTCCTTTGTCAGGAAGGATGAGACTATTTATTCAAATTGCAAGGCAGTTGCATTGCTACCTATTGCAATAACTAGACTATCCCACAAATTTGGCATAGAACACAACAAACTGTTGCACTTACTTCATCTGAAATTTTAACATCTATAGATAATAACTGACTTGCCACGGTATTAAATGCATTCAAATTTTCTGCCACTGAGTATCCATATTTCATCGTCAGGGTATACAGTTTTTCCCATAGCAATAATTTATTTACCAGAGACTTAGATTGGTATAAAGTCCCTAACTTGTCCCACAAAGCCTTCGCCATAGCTTCCCCTGATACATTCATCAATACTGAATCTGAGACACTTAATCATATTGTGCTCTTAACCTTCCAATCCACTTTCTTCCATTCTTCATCTGACCCTCCAGTTAGATTAGTGCCTGGATCTATTGTGATCCATTGGTTTTTATCCACCAACAGATCCTCCATCTCAAGTTTCCATAACTCAAAACTCCGACCATTAAATTTCTCGATCTCTATCTCTCAACTGCTCGCCATCTTCTTTCACCAAAAGAATCAATCCTATATATCTCCCACTGAACAAGGTCTACTGAGCGAAAGCCCTCAACAACAAAGGCATCCCCTTGAAGCCAAAACATCTTTGATACCAAATGTAGGTCTTAATCTCGTATGGAAATTACCTGCATACAAATTCTAAAACAAAGAAAATAAACAATGTGAGGGCATAACAAATAAAACACATATACATAGAGATTTTCCCTTGGATCCCAAAACCGGGACTACCCTATTGATTTTTCATTATGATCCTTTCAATGTTACAATACATATTTATACATGTCGAAGCATCCAATACCATGTACCGAAAACCATCGTGTCCAAAACCATGGACCGAAAACCATTTCATTCAAAAACATGTGTGAAACCCATGCACAAAATCATAGGTAGGTTTGCCCAACCTAACATAGGGTCCAAAAAAAATTTCCCTGGGGCACTACACCGGACCCCATACAGGAGGGCTAACTGCCCCCCTCAAACCCCCTGTGACCCCCCCACTACGCAGTCGATGCAATGAAAGGGGGGCTTTGCCCCCCCTCTAACCCCCGATAAATTACGGGGACTAGTCGTGGAAAGAATACAAGACAACCCAACACCAGTAACACTATACTTACCATCATCACCCATCTCAATATGCATTTTGAGATGTTTCCCCTCTAGTTCACTGAATAACTATTTATCGCCAGTCATGTGGAAAGAAGCTTCACTGTCTAAGTACCATACACTTCCCATTATTGAAGACACGATTCATGCAATGAGGGAAAAGTCCAATTTGAATTGGGAGCCCAAAGCTTCAACTGGTGCTCCTCTTGGGGACTTGTCCTTGGACTTCTTCAATGAACAATTTGTAGCAAAGTGACCCATCTTATGACAATGAGAGAATTTAACTTTCATTATGTCCTTCTTACCTCCATGATAAGAATCTAATTTCTAATGGGAAATTTTACCTTTCCCCTTCCTCGCCTTGATCGCTAAGGCACAGTTCTCTTCATCATCATTCTTTGATGAAGATCCATCCCTGGTGTTCATCCTAATCTCATCCTACATCAAATCTGACCATAGGGATTTCCAATCTCACAGCTTCTCCCGACCATTGATGGAGTCCTGATAACTATGCCAAAGCTTTTGGAGTCCAAGAAGAGAAAGTCTCACCATATCCTCCCTGGAAACCATGGTTCCAACACTTCCAAGTTCATCCCGACATTGAGTGAACTTCGTCAAGTACTTTGGAATCATCTCACCTTTCCCCATCTTGATTTTACGAAGTTTATCCTTCAGTGCCATATTCCTTTGATCACTACTAATCTTATGCAAGTCCATCAATGTTTTCCACATAGCCTGCAGGGCTTCCTTTCCATGGAGACTCGAGAAAATATTATCTTGAAGTCCCTCAAGGATTATCCTCCTTGCCTTAGCCACAAAATTCTTTAATTCAACCAATTTTTGTGCATCAGTAGCTATTGGCTTAGGAATTGCTTGCTCAAAAAATTATTTCAAGCCATTGTTCTCTAGAACAACCTCCATCATCTCTCTCTAGGTTATGAAATTCAAGCTACCTTACAAGGCATACTCAAACCTCAACCCATGGAATTCCATTTATCGATCCTAAAGTATGTATTGCAAATTCAACTTTCACCTATAACTTAGAGACACAAAACTTTGAAATCTCCTCTAGAGAGATGATTTTATATTAGTGATATCTCCCTCATCCAAACTCCAATTCAAACTATTTTTATTTTTATTTTCGATAACTTTTCCAAAGGAATCCAAATCTGCTATTTATTTCTGAAAATTTTGCATAGAAATTTTTAGATCTGATCTACGAATGCTCGGACCAAAAAACAATCTTGCTCCGATACCATGTGGAAAATCATGTAGATTCTCAAGATAATGCAATTTGCTAAAGCAAGAGACAAGAATCTACTTCTACTCTTTACAACGGAAGCCCATAAACATCGAGCAAACAACAATCAATAGAGGAAGAGAATCAATGGCACATAATATAATAAATATCTAGGGAAAGCCATAGCTAAAAACCCCACTATCTGTTTTGATTTAATTTGGAAAATCAAGATGCAATTACAATTCTTGTACTCTCTAGAACTATCCCATCACTAACAAAATTCAATCTCCAACTCATAAGCAAGCTCAAGGCCAAATCTTAGCTTCTCCACAAGCTCTCCAAGTGTCTATTCCAATGTGTAATTCATATGAAGGATAGCTTGTATTTAAAGGGAAATAAAGCCTCTAAAAATAGTGCAATCTCTAAAGGATTTGTTCCTAATTGCATGCACTATCAGTGCAACTTAGAAAAATCTAAAACAAATAGTACACTGTACCTGCACTGTAGTCTCAACTGGGTCTTTCTCAAAATTGACAAGCATGAGTTTGTGATGAGTAAATATTCAATTAACTAGATTATAATTGGTGGAGTTCATTAGTGTCACCACTGACTGTTAGCTCACTATTAGTTCTCTCAATTTGTTCGAGAACTAATTTAACTAAACCGACTCATTAAATTGAGTCTTCTATTTTACAACTCACAATTAACTCACACTAGACTCCTGCAAAGTAGGGAGAACATATACATCACTTCCAAAATACTTCCAACTCAAATTTCCTAAGTAAGAAAGTTTAATAAACTTAATTTAACAACTTTAGGTTGTGTTGAAGCCCCGAAAATCGGGTTGACAACAATGGGGATACTCACCCAGTCCGGACCTTGATTGACAGCTCCTTATCCGTTTGGAATAGTGAGTCCGACTGGGGATAATGGGACTAGTTTCCCGATCTAAGGGTGTGCTTGTGTAGAGTTGGATGTTGCTGATCTAAAGTTCATATCTTAGCTACTTTAATCTAACTCTATGCTATTGTAATCTAATGAAAACAACACATCTAATCTATGCTAACTCGGGATGTAATTCTTCTATTATGCAATCTAAAGTGATTTCAAATAATAACTGGTAATAAAGATTATTCAGCAATGATAAGAATAGAAATCAATTAAGATAAACTACTTTGCATAAAAAGTTAGGCAAAACAGTCGTGAAGAGCATATCACATAATACGTTATTCATACATTAAACATAAATAAATGGCTCCACCGTACAAAAGTGCCAACTGGTAACACAAACATTCATGTAATAACATATAAACAACTAAAAACTGTATATTGCTTTAAGAATATAAGCAGAAATGATCAAGGGATAAAAGTACCATTTATGACTGGTCCTACTCATAAGCTTCAAGCAACAATGATTTATCTCTCCCTATTCTAATATCTACTAAGAGTACAAAAGTGCAACATCAGTTGCAGATGTCAAATGCAAACATCAATAAATCTCGATCCTTCCATTCATCAAAACCTCCTCTGAGGGTGCAAAAGTGCATGTTCTGAGGATAAGTTTTTTGACAAATTTCTGGACCCTTCTCTAAATGCATGACAAGGGTTTAAATACTGTTAACTAAATAACCTAATTACATAAATTTAGGATACGGTTTTTTAAATGACCACCCTCTTTCTAAGAAAACTTATTTCTAAAAACATAATCTAATTCTTAACTATTTCTGCATTTACTCCTTGATGTTGCAAGCATTCATCATTTGCCTAGGAAGTGTCGGTTGGTTGCTTTCCGCTTTTGTTTGAGTAAAGAAAATAGGAATGGCAAGTGCTGGCACTATTTTTTAGTAAATTAGAAGATATTTATGGGGATCATCCTCTTGCCAGGTGATTTCACTGCGTATATACTTGGTAACATCCCAAATTTCCCTCAAATTGCTTCTATTTTTGCTATCTTGGCTTCCGGACTTGCGAATGACTAAGCAAGTTAGGGACTTTGATTTCTGAACAATTTTATGATGTGTTTTTTATGTCTGTATCACCTTTTCCTTTTCTGAGCGTAAGATTTTTCAGAATTTTGTAAACATGCTGTTTTTTGTGAGCGTTTTACCCTGAGTGTTGGATTGCCTATTGATATCAGCATCTATTCAGTAATGCTCTAGAACTTGTGGTTCCACCACATGTGGTATTCATTTATGAGGGCATCTCTTCTCTGTCTTCGAGCATTGATGCTTTCCCTTTTTCCTTAGATGTTTCCTGCGCATTGCTCCATGTTGTTTCCTGTTTCTCATTCCTACAGTTTACGCAAAGGAAAAAGAGTTACAAAAATAAATATTGACGTGAAAGCTCTAAGCTGTACGAATGCATAAACTAATGCCACCCATTGTGAACTGACTCTTCGAAAAACATAAAACTATCCTTCATTAACACTTTGGTGTACGTTCATTAATTTTGTTTAAGGCGCGCGCCCAATTTTTGGTTTATGGACAGCTTTTCTTGAATGTTGAGCCGAGAAAAATTTGCAATGGGCGGTTCCTCCAACTTGCATTTCATTATCACGTTATCACATTTTCGTCAAGATCACGATATCACGATGTCGTAGATCACAGATCGCAGATCACATTCATCGCAACATCACAATTATCACAAGATCGCATTCATCGCAACATCGCAATTATCGCAAGATCGCATTCATCGCAAGATCGCAGATCATGTTAAACTATTGTGTGCTACTTATGCGATGTTGCGATATGCGATGTCGCATATCGGCCATCGGAGAATTCTCAAGATCTTCATTTATGGGTGGTTCTTGATGTATGCAATGCGATGGATTTCGCGTCGGTTTTTCGCATTTTTTATAGTGCTCATAAATAAATGTTTTACTCTCTTCTCGTGATGCGATATATTTCTAAGGAGTTCAATACAAAAAGGAATATTTTTTTTTTTTTTTTACTAAGGGTCCCCCCTTGTTTATTGTTACTACTAACACTAAATAAGGATGGGGGTTGTTGGTGGCACAACAATGGTGATTCACTAGGAAGAACCAGTTATCTCTTCTTCTCTATTGAAACTTAATTCCAAAATAGAAAAATTTTCATAAATCTAAACTTTGTTATGGACAAATAGAGTACATTATGCTTTATTCTATCAATGATATTCTGTTTCAACGTCTTTTTATTCTAATTGTTTGCTTCCTCAGACTTGTCCTTGTATTTACATCAGCCATTGCTTGGTCTTGTAAGGATAAAATAAAGTCTTCTCTATATGCCAGCCTTTTAAAATATGCTCGTTTGTCGTAGGTAGAGCCTCTGCTGCCAGCAGGCGTCCATAGCCTCAACACGGTTACCTGTTACCCAGTAATGATCCTTTATCCTGCTCAAGGTGATCTACAACTTCCAAAGGAAAATTCAAGGTGATCTTTGGTTTTTTCTTTTTTATTCTTTAAAGAACAATGTCTTGGTTTGGTAGCCAAATTATGACGCAGTCATACACTTGATTTACACTCTTCCTGAACAAGCTGGCTCGTGATGAGACCCCTTGTCTTTTGATTTTAACAATCTTGAGTCATCGCCCTGTTTTGATGGACAGTATTAGCAAAGTTAGCAAGTTATAATATCTATGACCATGATAAGCTGGCTTGTGATGAGACCTCTTATTCTTTAAGATATAGTGCTTCTTGGGTTGCTCCTCTGAATGTTGCGATTTTCTTTAACAGGGAGGAATTCATTGCTTTCCTTAAAAAAGCTCTCGATGACAATAATAGAGTTTGAAAATAGCTACTTTACAGAGAATCCCTACTTTTTTATTGATACATTTCATTGTGCTCATACAAAACAATTTCTTCGCCAAAGGTTGCTTTCGTCAAATTTTTTTTTTTTTTGGAAGTTGAAACTAGCATCATATCTAGGATAAAGTTTTTAACTGTATCTGTCAATAATAAAGATCAGTTTCTTTAAAAATTTTGTCGTTTATACAAGAAGAAAGCTCAAAATCTTAAAGAGAATTGGTGTCTTTTCCATGAATACCTATAGTAACCATTTACAATTCGTTTTATTATGAAAAAGAAAAGAAAAATAAAACTTATTCTAAAAAATAGAAGAATAATCTTCTATGGAAAATATATTTTAAGGATTTGTCCATTAACAAGCTGAGAATCCCTTCTACCTGCTAAATACTGTAAGACAAATGTTGATGGACCTATGAATTCAACAATCTGAAAAGGACCAAGCCACATCTTTTGAAATTTTGTATGTTTGCCTTTTTCTTCATGTGCCTTATCCCATCTTAAAACTAAATCTCCCATTTGAAAAAAAAAATTGGTCATTTTGTTTGAATCAAAAGAGGATTTTATTAGCACTTGATGATGAGCATGGGTTTTCTTAGCTTGTTCTCATTGTTCTTCTAATTTAATTATTTCCATTTGTCTTAGTTGTATGGAGGAAGTAGGTACTTCATCAATGTATTGTATTAAAGACAAGGAGGGAATGACTAAGTGAGCTGGAAGAACCACTTCTTTCCCATAAATTAAATTAAAGGGAGAAGTGTCGATCAAAGCTTTTTTCGTTATTCTATCTGCCCATAGAGAATTTATCAAAGCTTTATGCCAATTCTTTTGGTTTTGGTCAACTGTTCTTTTAATAATCCTGATTAGGTTTTTGTTTGTTGACTTAGCTAACCCATTACCTTGCGGATAGTAATTGGGCGATTATTTTAGTTTGAACCCTCTTTTAAGTGAAAATTCCATCATTGCATTTCCAAAAAAGTATGATGCATTATCAAACATTAAAGCTGATGGAAATCCAAACCTAGTGATTATAAATTGATCTATGAATTCAATAATATTTTCAGAATTAGCTGTCTTGAGAGGAACTGCTTCTACCCATTTAGTAACATAATCTGTTGCCGTGAGGATGTATCTATGCTGGTTAGAAGAGTGAGGAACGATATCACCTATTATGTCTAAGCCCCACTAAGCAAACGGTTGCTCGATGTTTACTGGCTGTAGTGGCAGGGACGGTTTCCTTTGTCTCCCAGCAGTAGTTTGGCAGACTCGGCATTTCCTCACGTAACTGTGTGAGTCTTTGAATAGCGTAGGCCAGTAATATCCTGCACGTAAGATTTTATGTGTAGTAGCATCTCCAGCGTAGTGTCCACCTGCTGGTCCATCGCGGATTTCCTACAAAACCTTTTCAGCTTCAGCTTTTTCTAGACATCTTAGAAGAATAGAATCATAATTTTTTCTAAAAAGAATATCATTTATGAGTTGATATTGTTTAGATTTTAATCTCAGAGCTCTTTTTTTAGTGTGATCAAGGTGTGATGGAGCATACTCGATCTTAAGAAAATAAATGATGTCAGCGTACAATGATTCTGCATCGTTTAGGATTACCTCACACACTTGTACCTCTTCAGATGAATTTTCAGAAATTTGCGATGCTCTAGCCAACATTTTGCAGAAGCCTTGACCTCTTACAATGTTTGCTGGTTTGATTTCAAGGTCGTATTCCTGCAAAGCAGTGATCCAATTGGCCCTTTTCTCACCCACATCCTTCTGTACTAGAAGATTTCTTACCGCTCGAAATGGTACTATGATCTTAGTATGGGTTTTAAGTAAGAAAGATATGAAATATTTGACATCTTTGAAAACGGCATAGCTTGTTTCTCCACATCAGAATAATTGAGTTCAACACCTTGTAAATTTGAGCTAAAAAACGCGATTGGAGCTTCCGCTTTTTCTTGATTTGCTTGAGTTAGAATCCCAGCATATGATTTCTCTGAGGCAAATGTGTATAAAGTAAAAGATTCTGAAAAATTCGGGGTTGTTAAAGATGGAGCATTAATAATAGCTTGCTTGATCAGGTTGAATGCTTCATGTTCATCTTGACCCGATTTAAAATTTGAATTCTTTTTAATCATGTTTTGCAAAGGAGATACAATTCGTGAAAAATCTGGAACGAATCTCTTTACAAAATTGATTTGACCAAGGAAATATTGCATGGCTTTTTTATTATGAGGTAGGGATATTTCAGAAATTTCTTTGATTCTGTCGGGATCAATGTGAATACTAGATTTTGACACTATGAATCCTAGAAGTTTTCCTTCACTTAATGCGAAAAAAGATTTCTTTGGGTTAAGTGAAATTCCATACCTTAAACATCGTTGAAATTTTTGTTTTAAATCTTTGAGATGATCGCTTCGCTTCTTGGAGTACACTGTTATATCATCCAAATAAATCACTACAGACTTATTGACTAAACACTTTAATGCGATGTCCATAGCTCTTTGAAATGTAGCGCTAGCATTGATCAACCCAAATGGCATTTTCCGATATGCGTATGTGCCCCATTTAGTTCTGAATGTGGTTTTCAACTGATCATCGGGACGTACCAGCACTTGATTATATCCTGAAAATCCATCTAAGAAAGACATCAGTTCTGAGCCTACTACTACCTGTAGTATTTGTTCCATAGGTGGAAGAGGAAAATTGTCTTTTTGGCAGGCTTTGTTAAGATTCCAAAAATCGATGCAGATTCTAATATCTCCGTTTTTCTTTCTAACGGGTACCAAATTGGAGACCCATTTGGAATGTCTGATGGGGAAAATTATTTTGGCTTTCAATAACTTATTTAGCTCAGTTTTTATCTGATTTTCTAAATTGGGGTGGATTTTTCTCAGTTTCTGTTGGACAGGTTTTTCGTTATTGATCATAGGAATAGTATGTTGAATCATAGAAGTGTCGTATGTCTTTAGTTCATCATAATTCCAGGCAAAAACATTTTTATATTGTCTCAAGAGATGAATATACGCTAGTTTTTCTTCAGGGACTAGGCCGAGGCCTAGGTTAACGTTTTGTGGTTTATCATCGGTCCCTAGGTTTACTAATTCGTACTTCAAAGTTGGACTCTAGAGCTTTGAATTGGTAGACCTTTTAAACCGCTTTTTCAAATCGTATAAGTCTTCTAACTTAACCACCGATTTAGGTATAGCATTACCAGTGCTATTTGGTTGTATTTGTCGATCGTGATGGTCTTCGTCAATTATTTTATTGGAGTAGGATCCTTCAAAAGTGAGGAAATTTACAATATCAGGATCGTCATTGAATACTCTCCAATTTGTAACGTTGTCAGGGATGGATGGTCTAAATATTAATTCTATTGAGAATCTATCTGGACTAAAATCTTCGGAGGGAATAAGCTTAGAGGCTACGTTAGCCAAAAGTTTTGCGCTTGCGTTTTGGAGTCTCGGGATTGAAGAAATACTAAATGTTATGAAATGCTCAGTCAGATCTTGTACTAAAGATTGATAGTGTTTTAAATGACCAGATAAGCAATGTATAGTGTTACGTACCTGTTTGACGACAATTTTAGAGTCACCGAATGATTGAAGATACTTGACATTCAACCGATTGCTTTGTACAGGCCTTGCACCAAGGCCTCGTATTATGTTGTATTGTTTGTGCAATTGAATTCGAGTCTGCATATAAGCATGGTCTTATTTCCCTCTGGACTAATCAGAATGCATCCTACTCCTGCTCCTTCTTTAGATTTAGAGCCATCAAAATATAATCTCCAAAATAAAGATGTATTTACAGGTTTATCAAAACAATTAACACACTTTGAACTATCAGTTTGGGAAAAATTTTCGATTTGGGACAAAACTGAATTTTCTAAGTAGGGTGATGTGTGAGCATTGAAATTGCCGAGAAAAGAATCTATCGAGTAATTGCCTGTGATACTGTTGTTATAAACTATTACTTCATTTTCTCCTTCCAATTTCGTTACTATGTATTTCTGGTGTAACTCTCGTTCAACCTTTATTTGATTCGGTTTACCGTTGTAGGGTAACCACATGTGCGACCAGCCGGTAGCGAAGCATCCATGGAGTTTCTCAGACCAATCTCTGCTAAGAATTAGGCCATAGAATTCTGGAATATCAGCCATTAGAATGTCAATAACCTGACATATCTTCGGATTGGATGATAATCTTATGGTTACTTGATTAAGTTCACCAGTCACTTCGACTTGAGATCGATCGAGTTGAACTATGCACACTGCGGATTTTTGTGGTTGAACATTTAACTTGGCACATATTGATCTGGGTAAAATATTCGATGAAGCACTGGAATCTATGAAACAATTGTGCACATTTTTGTTGACAATTTCATAAGTGAGAAGAAACAGGGGAGTGTGAGATCTTGATCTTCCTCCAATTAAGGCGATTTCGTTTGGGTCAATCTTATTGATCTTGTTAGTTGGAGGTCTTCCCATGTTGTGGGAAGCTTGAGAGAGTATAACAATAGGCAAAGATGCAATGGGTATGGCATGTAATTCTTTCATCATTATCTTCTGTTGATGTTTCAATTTGCTCAATTCGTAAAGGGTAATATTAGCCCTAGTCTTTCTCATATCATCTATAATATTGTACTCCATTTCATCCGACACTATCAATGTTTTTGATGGAGTTGTTTGATTTGCTTGCACTGGGCTAGATTGAGTCGCTTTAGTGGTTGTTTTCTTTGTTGTGATTTTATCTTTTGTTGCAGGGATTGCATTCTTCTGCTTAGGGGTAGTTTGGGGAGGATCAAGCTGGTTTTTGCTTCGTGCGCTAACTGGAAATACTTCTTGATCTTCTTCTTGTGGGAGGATGAAATCCCACATTCCTTGTAATTCCACAACTTCTTTGTCATCAGTCTACCCTTCAGTGGCTCTTTCTTATTCTTCTTCTTCTTCCTCGGATTCAGCATTTGAAATGGCAGTGGGTGGTTTTATATCCATTGAAGGACCTCTTTTAAAAGCTCTATAGGGCTTTTTTGAAGAAGTTTCTGCTACTTGTTTTTTTATGTCAACCATCTCATTAGACGTAGTTTTTAAAACTTTTTGCAATCCTTCCAAATCGAAAGGTTCTTTTGCTTGTTTCTTTTTGGAGTCTTCTTTAAAGGTGACTTTTTTAGATTTGCGTTCTTCTATCGTAGATCTTCTTTCCAGGGCTATTACGTGTTTCTCTACTGCTATCGCCTCTGTCATGTTTTCAACTAAGGTTGTTTTATTTTCTCTGTCCACGAAGATTGTTGTGTTTGATGGTAAGGCAATAATATACCATTCACATCGTACTTCTTCGCTAGGTCAGGAAGCAGTAGGAATTTTGTTGAGAATTATATTGAACCGTAAATTGAAATCTTTGATAGGTTTTATAGCTTTGGCTTTAAGATTGGATAGGTCGTTGATTAACATTGCCGTTGATCTATCATCACCAAACTTGGTGAGGAACTGATTATGGAAGATATCCGAACTTGTGATAGACCCGAAGGGTAATGAAAAGTACCATGACCCGGCTGTTCCTTGCATTGTATAGGGAAAAAGCCGAACAACAGCGTCTTCATTAGTAACTCCGTTGAGATTGATAGAAAGCATGAAATTGTTTATGTGTTCTTCTGCTAGCATGCCTGCTTCTGGATTGAATTTGGGCAGCCATTTCTCAGTATGGGCCGATATTGGGCTCAAGGGCGCAGGCATTAAAACTACCACGGGGTTGTTCCATGGAGACTGGGCCATCGTTGAGCTGCTAGTAGAGGAAAGTGCAGAAGATGATCCCTGCGGCTGGGAAGATGAAGATACTATGATCGTAGATGATTGAAGAGGGGTTGTGGGAGTTCCGGTAGACAGATGGATGATGGTTTGGAATGGAGGCATGGGTGGTTGACTTCGCGGTGAGGTAGTTGAAATGGATGATGTAGATGAAAGAGTTTCACTGTCAGACTCTAGCGGTAACTTCCTTGCTCTTTTCCTGGTGGGAAGAGGCAACTCATGTTGGCTGAATGCCAAATTTTTCACTCTTTAACCTAGTTAGGGGATGAGCAGGATTGTACTGTGAAGTGACACTGCTTTGAGATTTATCAGACAATTGAGCAGAAATTAAAAATCCCTGAATTTTGTGAATCATGGATTCCACTTCAGGGGGTTTAATGATAGATCGGTCTGAAATATTAGGGTGTGTAGCAGCGTTTGATACTCGAGTGACTTTTGACTCTGGAATTAAACATACTGGGGAAGTCGGGGGAGATGATGAGGTCGATTTACTCTTAGAATGGAATTTAGATTTATATTTAGATTCCATTCATAGTTCAGCCCTCCTTCTAGCGCCAAATATGTTGAAGCCCCAAAAATCGGGTCGACAACAAGGGGGATACTCACCCGGTCTGGACCTTGGTTGACAACTCCTTATCTGTTTGGTATAGTGAGTCCGACTCAGGATAATGGGACCAGTTTCCCAATCTAAGGGTGTGTGTGTGTAGAGTTGGATGTTGCTGATCTAAAGTTCATATCTGAGCTACTTTAGTCTAACTCTATGCTATTGTAATCTAATGAAAACGGCACATCTAATCTATGCTAACCTGGGATGTAATTCTTCTATTATTGGATCTAAAGAGATTTCAAATAATAACTGGTAATAAAGATTATTCAGCAATTATAAGAATAGAAATCAATTAAGATAAACTACATTGCATAAAAAGTTAGGCAAAACAATTGTGAACAGCATATCGCATAATACGTTATTCACACATTAAACATAAATAAATGGCTCCATCGTACAAAAGTGCCAAATGGTAACACAAACATTCATGTAATAACATATAAACAACTAAAAATTGTATATTGCTTGAAGAATATAAGCATAAATGATCAAGAGATAAAAGTACCATTTATGATTGGTCCTACTCATAAGCTTCAAGCAACAATGATTTATCTTTCCTTGTTCTAATATCTACTAAGAGTACAGAACTGCAACATCAGTAGCAGATATCAAATGCAAACATCAATAAATTGCGATCCTTCCATTCATCAAAACCTCCTCTGGGGGTGCAAAAGTGCATGTTATGAGGATACGTTTTTTGACAAATTTCTGGACCCTTCTCTAAATGCATGAGAAGGGTTTAAATAATGTTAACTAAATAACCTAATTACATAAATTTAGGATACGGTTTTTTAAATGACCGCCCTCTTTCTAAGCAAAATTATTTCTAAAAACCGAATCTAATTCCTAACTATTTTTGCATTTACTCCTTGATGTTGCAAGCATTCATCATTTGCCTGGGAAGAGTTGGCTGGTTGCTTTCTGCTTTTGTTTGAGTAAAGAAAATAGTAATGGCAAGTGTTGGCACTATTTTTTAGTAAATTAGAAGATATTTAAGGGGATCATCCTCTTGCCAGGTGATTTCACTGCGTATATACTTGGTAACATCCCAAATTTCCCTCAAATTGCTTCTGCTTTTGCTATCTTGGCTTCCGGACTTGCGAATGACTAAGCAAGTTAGGGACTTTGATTTTTGAACAATTTTCTGATGCGTTTTTTTTTGTCTGTAGCGCCTTTTCCTTTTCCGGGCGTAAGCTTTTTTCAGAATTTTGTAAACATGTTGTTTTTTGTGAGCTTTTTACCCTGAGTGTTGGATCGCCTATTGATATCAGCATCTATTCAGTAATGCTATGGAACCTGTGGTTCCGCCACATGTGGTATTCGTTTATGAGGGCATCTCTTCTCTGTCTCTGAGCATTGACTCTTTCCCTTTTTCCTTAGATGTTTCCTGCGCATTTCTCCATGTTGTTTCCTGTTTTTCATTCCTGCAGTTTACGCAAAGGAAAAAGAGTTACAACAATAGATATTGACGCAAAAGCTCTAAGCTTTACGAATGCATAAGCTAATGCCACCCATTGTGAACTGACTATTCGAAAAACATAAAACTGTCCTTCATTAACGCTTTGGCGTACATTCATTAATTTTGTTTAAGGCGCGTGCCAAATTTTTGGTTTATGGACAGCTTTTCTTGAATGTTGAGCCAAGAAAAATTTGCAATGGGCGGTTCTTGCAACTTGTATTTCATTATCGTGTTATCGCATTTTCGTCAAGATCGCGATATCGCGATATCGCAGATCACATTCATCGCAACATCGGAATTATCGCAAGATCGCATTCATCGCAACATCACAATTATCGCAAGATCGCATTCATTGCAACATCACAATTATCACAAGATCGCATTCATCGCAAGATCGCAGATCATGTTAAACTATTGTGTGTTGCTTATGCGATGTTGTGATATGCGATGTCACATATCGGCCATTGGAGAATTCTCAAGATCTTCATTTATGGGTGCTTCTTGATGTATGCGATGCGATTGATTTCGCGTCGCTTTTTCGCATTTTTTATAGTGCTCATAAAGAAATGTTTTACTCTCTTCTCGCGATGCGATATATTTCTGAGGAGTTCAATACAAAAAGGATTTTTTTTTTTTTTTTTTTTACTAAGCGTCCCCCCTTGTTTAATGTTATTGCTAACACTAAATAAGGAGGGGGGTTGTTGGTGCCCACAACAGGTTGCTATGAGAATAGAATTCAAATTTAGTTCATTGTTTAATTCAAGCTCAAGTTAAACTTGAATTTCTGGTTACCAATTCTCAATAGTGATCTTGCAAAATCTTTTTCTATGTTCGACTATGTTGGTAAAAGGTGAACCATGTTCATCCATGGGGTAAGTGGGGAAGCCAAGTGACTTGCACAATGAATCAATATACCCTGAAAGGCCAAGGCCCTTCGCCAAAATGAACCAAAATAGAGAAGCCGGTATTAAACGAGTTTGTCACCTAGTGTTGTAGTGGTTGTAAAACCCTCCAAAATTTTGGCCTACATCCAAATTTCAAAGCCTTTCTTGGTTTTTCCACTGATGGTTGCAAATACTCGAGATCATTCGATGAGCTCTTGTTAAGTCTTTACACCCTTTTTCTTGTCTAACGAATGATACTAACATTATCAAACTAGCCACCAAACCAAGATAATGTCTTATAGTTATATAACCATAAGACAAGAGGTCTCATCACGAACTGACTTGTTCACTATGATATTGTGAGAAGTGGCATATCTAAGGTCATGAATGATAATAAAAAAGATAATGTGGCATGTATTTCCCTTTCATTTTGGTGTATATTCCCTTGAGAATTTCAAGCATGCTACTAAGGAAATGGAGGAAATTCATCTTATCAACTTCCCAACCATTCTAAATCAACAATTTTACCCCAATGATACTACCAAGAATCTTACAACTCAAGCAAAGATCAAGAAGTTCACAAATGAGCCTGATAAGTTTGATGACCTGTTTGAGTTAGTCTTCGACTAGGCAAAGGTTGAGAAAGAGGAAGCAATGCAACTCAATCTTGAAGAATTGGTCCAGTTCAATTGATACATGACTATAAGGATTTCCCACTTTCCTACAACTTTGTTAAAAGAGAAACAGTAGGGCACCAAGAAGGACAAAGGAGTGATCATAACATAGGTATCATATGTAGCTCATACAAAAGATACAATGGCTTCTTGTTCTTCACAGGTTGAGAAAGTTCTAGCAGATAAGAATTTGGAAGAAATTTGGGAATAGTTTGCCGAGGAAGATGACCTTAAAAATACACGAACTCCATTCCATATGAATATCACACAGACTCCTAAAATCACAAAGAAGACCTTGTTCACTATTGAGGCTTCAAGGGATCCTATGTACACTAATGATACAAAGATCATCCTAGTATTTCCATCCTGTAAGTTTGTTCTGAAAATTGAGGAGATTCCTCTTCCTGGTGTATTCTATAGTCTGAATCATAAGACAATGGTCGGTAAACGGAGGAAGAGGAGAAGAACTAAAAAAAGGTATACTTTGTCCCTATAAATGCCTCCTTTCGGGTACTTTAGAATGATTCCCAAGTCACCAATACTAAAGACCTCAGAAGACTATCACAGTATGTAGGGGATTATGTCAATGCAAAAATTGATAAAGCCTCAGAGGTGAAACAACTCGTTATGGAGAAGGATGAGAAATAAAGTAGCTTGAACGAGGCTTACATAGTGCAAATCAGGGAGTCGCTTAGCAATGGCAAGCTCAGCTTGCATATTTCCAAACTAGTTTTCATAACTTGAAGATTCAATATGAATCTAACATGAAGAGAAGAGATTCCCAAATACAAGAGCTATAAAACAAAATCGAGAAATTAAAGGCCAACAGAGAAATAACATAGTTCAATAGAAAATCAGGAGAGCAAAACTACATACTTGCTCAACAATGGGTTGTATTTTTTCAAATGTTGGCCATCGTCCAAGACCTATGCCACTCAAATGATTCACTTGTAGGTCAACTATCTGATCTGAGGACACATTTTACAAAGGATTTGAGTAAAATATTTCCAACTTCATCGATTGGTAGGACAACTCTTAGGGTTGATCAACCAATCTTCCCAAAATAGAAGAATCTCATAAATATAGTGTCTTTCAAGAATGGGATATTAGGCTCAAACATGTTGAGATGATGATCTATAGTGCCAGGGAAATATGAAACATCATCATTGAATCAAGTAGTGACTACCTACTTCAGGCTAATATCATTTTTCATTGTCATGAAGATACCTTGGCTGATGTAAAATTTATAACAAGGAATTGTAAAGAATCATAAAATAAGAAGGCTTAGGGAATAAAGGACCTATCAAATATTAACTTGCAGTGCCATTGAAATTTCCTATTCAAACCTCACAGTGAGTGGTTTACGTTGAGGTGTCTTTCAAAAACAACTAGCAACCTTCTCCGAGCACTCAACAATGCGGTATTCACTGCTCAGATGAGTATTAATCCTCACCATTCACTTGAATTTAATTCAATGACAAACATATGTGAGCTTGGATAGAAAATGGAAAAGTATTCATCCTCCCAGTCATGATCAAAGTTGTTATAACATAAGAATAATATTATATTGTATTTCATTTTAACTGTGGTTTCTTTAAACCACCCAAAATTTCATGGAAGTTTTCTATATTTAATTTTTGATTTCAAACTATAAATCCCCCTCAATGTTATGAAGAAGGGATCCTCAATTTTTTGTAAGAAATCTTTTGGTTTTCACTATTGTAGCTGAAAAGAAGTTTTAGTAGAAATAATAACCACTCCAATTTTACTTATGAGCAGAGTTAATGTGTATCAGGTACTACTATATATATACTGATGCTATATTTATGAGTTGAATTATTATTATGTTTCAAGTTTTTCATATATGTTTTGCATGTGATTGATTAATTATCACTATTGATGTCTTTTAATATAAATCTTTTAAGTATATAGATGAGAAACGATATCTTATATGTGTAGTGAATTATATCAACTAATTTAATTAACCATTTAATTAAATTAGTTATCAATACCCATTTTATATTCATGAATAATTTGATGATCTACATTGTCATATTATAAGTGAAATATTCAAGTCAAATATATAGAGGATGTATTGTCCCGGGATAGAGATTATAAGACTTTTAATTATATTTATTTTTCTTTTATCTACATCCATCAACCTTCACATATATATATGTTTTATCCCTTTTCATATATCTTTTTAAGGGAAACGAGTACCATCAATCGAGTAGAAGCCATCATCTAAAACAAAGGAGTCACTCTAAGTTCCTGACCAAGTGGTTTTCCTCAATGTTGAGGCCAAGGTTTACGAGCCTTCAAGAACAACACAAACATCAACATCTTATTTTTCCTCATCTTGTGTTCTTAACATTTCTACTTGTTTGTTTATATTTCTAATAATATCCATTTTAAAGTCATCAAACAAATTTCCAAGTTTAGCCTCACTTGCCGATATTGATGTTGATTTTCTTACTCTTTTCATTCCTCTTGATATGTGTTTGCATGTTTCACAAATTTCTTCAAATTATAAATGGTATATATCACCTCTACTCATGAGATCAAGAATATCAATCCACTCACCCCTAATCATTCTAAGTAAAAGGGTTTTTAGTGTGTTAGATCCTACATGATGTAACTTTTCCCTCTTAACATTATACAAGAACCTCTCTTTTATATACTCAATGATCTCATATTTTTTTTTATTCATTCTAAATATTTCTTATTTAAGACTATGATATTTATATTTTTCTAGAAATATATTTTTCATATCATTCCATTATCTTATTGAATTAGTCCCTAAACTTATGAACCAATTAAGAGCTCTATCTTTCAATGTTGCCGAAAACAATCTCAACATTTTAGTGTTTAATAAGCAACCATAAGCTCTACAAACAATTTCAAATTCAAAGAGAAAGGCTTCTAGATCCTATGACCTCATACCATGGAAGTTGGGAAGGAAGGATGGAGGGATGTTCTTCATATGCACACTAACATCAGTCTCTTGAATGGTAAATTCATTAGAATTTTCTTAATTTTCATCATCTCCATCCATTTCTTCTAGTTTCTCTATCACATCCTCTTCTTCTACATATAAGAATGTATGGTGATGTGGCTCTTACCGCACCATAGGATCAAATGGGGCGGGGTTGGTGTTGGAGAAATTATTGTTTTTATGATTGAATGAAATCACTAATGCAATGCACTATTCTATTTTTAAAATCAAAGATGCCTAATGCAATCTTTTTGTATTTTTGAATAAATTAAAAGAAATTAATCAACCAAGGAAGAAAACAATTCATACTTTGACACCTTCCTGACAATGACGCCAAAAGTGATGACACTATTATTTGTTCCAACAGACTTCCAGAATCTTTTAGATTTCTGAATAAGAAAACTAATCCAAGTAGCTCAATGATTACTATGACCTTTCAACTTCGTTCCAAGGATGAAATAATTCTTGTGAGCCTACAAAAGAATTCACATCAGCCATTTAAACCAATCCTACTACAAGAAATCATCAATACTAAATGCAGAAATAGGAAAAACAAGAGCAAGAGATGCATGTTAATAATAAGTGGAAAGAAGAAAAGTAAATTATACAAAAGGTCTTTGAGATTCATGGGATGGCCATGGCCAAGGAAAATTAGAGTCCTATGAATGAAATAAATCTTTATAAGCTATAAGGGTACCAAACTGCATTATTTGAGTCAACCTAATTACATCCCTACTAGAAATGAAATTAGAGCTCAAAATGTACAAGTTTTCTCCATGGTAAAAATAAGAAAACCCACCGTGGAGGAAAATTAGATTTGGTACTTATACACGATGATGAGGAAGCATTATCCTTGAAAGGAGGGGGATTTCCCCTTCAAAATCCCTCAAACGGTGGATCTAGTTCTGAACACTAGGAATCTCCATTAAATGACGGGGGAAGCATGCTCATATTTTCTCAATCATCGGAGCTCCAAAAGTTGTGCAATAATTTCATAATATCTTGTTGATTTATTACCCAGTATTGGTCCTCCTATAGTAGGGAGAAAGTCCCTAAATTATCTCCTCCTCCAAATCTTGATAATCTTCCCAATATTCTCACAATGTTCTACAAAAATAAATAATATTAGGTACAAATATGGAACCATCTCTAAGCCTTCCTAATGAACATATTAAAGCTAAAGAACATTATTAAATGTAGGAGGAGAGGTTTAATATAGCCTTCATGTGCCTAAGAAAGGTTAGATGGGCCTTAATATTTGTCTAATTTGGAGGCCCATCAACTATCATCCCTGATCTACCTTGGCCTAGTGTTGCTAATACCCCAGGGACATCTCATGCCGTGGATGGAATAATCAGAACCATATCACACACTCAACCATATGCTCCACCTCAGGTGAGTTATGGTCCACCTCAGGGGTGGACCAGTTCCACTTACAATTATCCCTCATCCAATCATCCGTTAGGCAACCCTTATCCAGGTCCAAGCACACCATATGCATATCCCCATCCACATCAACAATTGTCAGGACAAGTTGTTGTACCACTTGTTTATCCCAATGTTTCCCCATCTCCTTATTATCAGTATACATCACCTAACGCTCTATCTCCTACAACATCAGTGCCCCAACCCCCCATGCCTTCTCCCCCTCTACCATAGAAACCACCTCCTTTGCAAGGACAAGTGTTCGCCCCATACTAAAGGATGATGAGGAGATGGAGGGGTATCTATTCCCCCCATTTTGTATGGATAGATGGAGTATGCTATGGTCATAGTAGATATTTTATATTAGTGAACTATAAAGAAAATTTCATGATGTCATTCACAATTTGTTTACTGTTGTCTTCTTATGGGAAGCATGGATAGATACAATTAGAGAAAGGAAATAGTTGACTACCAATCTCATTTGGTACTTCATATATAAATAAAATGGATTTAATTTATAGGTTTACATACATGGCGTCATTATGCCAAAGAGTGTCTTCAGATAAAATGAACTAATGCTCACCAAGAAAACATGATGGTTGAACAACAACAATGTTTAAGGGACTGGGTTGTTGATAAGATATAAGAATGATGAAGTCGATCATACCCATTGTGATATGGGGTTATATGAGACTCTAGGTATTGTTCTAAATGGAGAAGAATGATGGTACTAGAGTTGACACTACCAGATGTAATAGGAGGGCTGGGGAGAATTCCTTTTTGTGGACACTGAAAAATGGATCCCCTCTTACCCAAACAATGAATGACAATGTAATGGCCACAATGTGTATGTGGTTCGAAGTCATGGGTTTGAAGTAGGGGGTGGTTAAATCAATTGATCTCACCATGAATGAAGTACTTGGACTCCACAACATATTGATCATGGGTTTGTTGCGGAAGGAAGTACGCACAAAGGTGCATATCATCCCAAGGATAATCAGGGGGGTTATAGTTTCCATGATACCTTCATGAGAATGGAAGATGGGAAGACCAGAAGAAGAAGGACCACATGATGTGGGAGAGCTACCTGAAGCATCTTCATGACAAACAAGGTTCACATATGCATCATCAAGGTTTCGATACATATGGAAAGCAGATGACATATCTACCGATGTTGAGACTAGGGTGTTCCTCGAAGAAGGTTCAATAGAATCATAGTAGGAGACATCAAGGAAGTTCCAATGCATGAATCTCATGGATGACGATAGGTAGAGAATGGGAGTGGTACTATCCATCATCTTTATATTAAGGGGAGGGATAACAATGGGTGTTTGAGATACCTCCTGTTCTGATGTAGAAATGGGGCCAGAATTCGTAGGAAGAGGAGAGGTGGACTCACTATGAGTGACCTCTAACTCGCAAAGCATTTAAAGTGTATCATGAAAATCTTTGAGATGGGGACAATGATGAAAATGGTGGCCACATTTATCACACAAAACACATGAGTGATTTGTGCCTAATGATCCCTTCTTCTTGGATGACTCAGGTAAGGTGATGTGTACCTAAGGATTGTTAGAATTAGGGAAGGTATCAATGATGACATACTTAAAATAAGGGAGATAAGGACAATTATTGGTGGCATGACCCACAACATCACATAAAGAACAAGGAGGAATATTATTTGGTGGCTTAGGACAAGTTGGAGTTGCTGAGGGAGCCCTGTCATTAGTTCCCCTTTTCTGAACATTTCCACCCTCACTAGATGCTTTCACAACAAGAGTAGGAACATGTTTTGGTTTTTGTGGAACTAAGACAAAGGTAGGGGTAGCAATAATAGGGTGGCTTGGGGTAAAAGTAATGCAAGGTTTAAGTTGATTGGATGGAGTGTTTACAGGAGGATCGATGTACCAAACTGGGATCCCCAAGGTAATATTGGGTAGACTCAACGTAGCCATGAAAAGTGTAGAATAAACTCCAGGAGGTGGAAATAAGAATTGTACATGACCAAAATTATAATGGCCTAGGGGAACTACTTCGAGATGGTTAAGGCCTAGGTAAATGGTTGCAAGTAGAAATGGAATAGGTGAGAAACTAGTTGAAGGAAATGGTCCTTGAGGGGTAATACCAAAAGGCTAGGTTGATCTAGGAATAACAGGTTGCGGAAGTGTGATCTACTTTAAAGGCATACTAGACTGTTTGTCAGCAGCCCGCAATGCTTGGAGCATGCAAACACTAGATGAGATAATCTCAAAAGGTGTAGGTGGTGGACCATAGTAAGCACCATGAAAATTGTAATCTTTGAAGACTCTTGGAGAGACATTGGTGAAGGATGACACATTTGTATTGCCAACCATTGAGGAAATGTTTGACTGAGGTGAAGTCTAGGCTTTGGGATCATGGTACATCAACTCATTGACAATGATGATCATTCCATTGTGGGTAAAGAACACTTTACAGTGGAGCACATATGCGATGGATGACATGGCATATGTATAACTATGAAACAAAAGTAGGTTATAGTCTAGGGGAGCATGAATGACTTCAATGTCAATATAGATTGTCTTGCCGACAACTATGACTGGGTAGTTGTGTTAAAGTCCAAGGGGTTGTGTAGGATGAACATACCATGCCCGAAGAGTGATGGTGGATGTGGATAGGTTAGGGGGTCCAAGTTTCTTCCAAACAATGGCATGCATCAGAAAAGTGGAGTGACCTTCATCGATGATACATTGTTGGATAGTGGAATTTTTGTTGGCTTGAGGGGGCCTGACCCAGGTTGAGCTAAATAAATCCCTACACTACTAGCCCTTTTGGCATCAACCTGTGGAGAACAGACCGAATTATCACCCAAAGCAGTATGGGGTAATGCTAGAACCAAGCTTTTGCACCCTAAGATGGTCATGATGTCATTTTATTCCCTTTATTCCTACCTTTACACAGGTCACTTCGCTGTAGGGCTTGTCAGACGAGCCTTATATTCTGTGCTTCAATACCTCCATGAAAGGATATGGCTGACCTTCGCATAGCCCTAACCCTCGATCTAGACTCTTCTACACTCCTCAGAAAACATTCCGTGTAGATTCTTAAACTAGTATAAGTGTCTTACTTATCTCATTAGATAATCATGATTAGTACTGCGTAAATAGATATCCTTAATTGCATTCAGTTATCCAGTCTAATTGCATTCATTCACGTATCATATAAGCATTAAAAATGGAATTCATAAATAAAATGATAAGGTGCATTAATCAGAAACAAAAACGAAGAATTACCGAATACTCTTCTTTATTGATATTTCCAGGTAATTATAGACTCTATCCACCCTGCGGACACAGTTGTACGGGTTAGCGCACTCAGCTGTGGACTTCTACCCTAGGCCTCTATGCACTCACTTGCAGAGCCTCTACCTATGCTACGACCCAGAACTTAGACTTCTTAGCTCAAACCTATGACTCTCTTAGACTTCTTCATCGTCGAGTGACTCCTAAACTACTTAGGGCTGAGATCTTTTCATACAATCCCATGGTTTGTGCACCATGGGTAGATCTCTTACAACCGAAATTACTTTACATAACTAAGGGTGGAAAACCCTTTATGACCTATGACACATACGTGCTCCGTGACCAAAAAATTCAAAGTCTTTACAATTTTATTACAAAATTTGACTTGAACATGGGCTTTTAGTCCTAAAACTACCATTTGGGGATCCCGTTCCCAACAGGCCCCCAACACAGACATCGTGACTTGCCCTCGAATCATTCAATAGGTGCAGAGATCTTTGTGTGAAGCCCTTCCAGCTCGAATCGTATGACTATGACCTCGGCTGCGAACTGAGCTGATGTCTGCTTCATGTCTTCCTTTGTCTCCTCGGTCACTACTCTTGCGTTGTTAGCCTGAAGCTTTTGTTGTGTTTCCTGCAGAGTTGTAAACTTGGCTTCGATATTCCCAGTCATTGCATAAGCCTCACCCAGCCAAGGCTTTAGTCTTTCCTTGATCATTTCTTCCTTATGCAATGTTGCGTCCACCTGTTCCTTCAGTTGCTTGGCCTCCTATAGCTTGGCTAGTCTCTGTGTCAACGCAATGGTTCACATTGTGCCCTTAACCTCATCGTAGCACTGTTCTAGGTCATGCGCTTCCGTCTCTAGCCTCTATACATTGGGGTCCTCCTACAAGCTGGTTAGGACCTCAAATGATTGTTCAAACAATTGTGTGTAGTCTACTACTACATGTCCACCTTCATTATCAATTTTGTGAGGTAGGCCATTGTTCCTTCACTTTTGGCAGAGTTGAAGGTTGGGCCCTCAATTATAACTCTATAATTTGCAGGTTCAACTCCAATTGAACCCATGCCATCTCAGTCTAAGTGTTACGTACCCTTGTGGCCAACTTGTGGATGCATACCTCAACTAGATCCTCCTTTGGAATGGCCAGCTCTGGGACCATTCATAATGCTTCATCACTGACCTGTATAATTTGCTTGCTCTAACTGGTCCCCTGTATCTCATTGGTGATGGCAGAATTTCTCTGTAGGGCCATCTGCTCATTGTTGATCCATTATTCACTGATCAACTAGAGGGTGTGGTGCTCTCGGGCCCTTAGTTCTACAATTACTCCATCTTGCAAGAGGTGAAGTGCTTCTCGCTGGATAGATATGAGGTTCAACCCTACTCCTTTTAGGGCACTAACAGTGGGCCTGTCAACGTCATTCTCTGCGATTAGTGCTCCATCAGGAAGCACTATTGCACTAGATTCCTCCACACACGACATATCGACAGCCTCTAATGTGTCGATAGATAGGCTGGTAGACACCGTGTCAGCCTGCGATCCGCAGGTTCGCAAATCCTGCAACCTTGTTTGGATAGCCGCTAGGATGATCTACCGTTGTTGTTCAAATTGTTGTAGGGCCTCTGTGGTGAAATCCCTGACTGTGTCACCGATATCATGTAAATCGCCCTCTTTTGATGTGATGGGTTCCAGTGAGGTCTTGATCGCATTGGATTTCTTCTTGGGGCCTACTTTCTCCAACTCCCTAGGGTGCTTGATGCGGGTGGACATCTCCTAATGGTATGTGCCAAGTTATTCATTTATTTCCTCCTCGGTCTCAGGTGAAGGTGACCTCACACCTTTGTTAGAGCCCTGATCTGACCCACCTATCTTCTTCCCTATTTGTTGTGCAGCCTCGCACTCTTCCTGAGCCTTATCAGCAAACTCCTTCTTCCTCTTTTTAGCCAGCTGCGTCATCTTAAGATTGACCTCCTTCTTTTTCTTCTGCACGACAGACTTCCTTCCACCTACCGCCAAATAAGTTGTAGAGCACCACTCTACGGAGCATTGATCAAGCACTACATCAATGGCATCATCCGTTACCAGATATGACAAGTCGTACCATTTTTGTATAGGGTCCTTTTGTGCCCTGATGTATACTGGATGGAAGTTTGGCTTGAATTCAGCACAGCCCTACAGGTTGGCATACACCATAGGTGACAATCATGATTTGCGATTGATGGCGATATGAATGTTCATCTCCTTTAAGATCCAAGATATCTTGTTGTCCCTAACTCACTACGTCTCCTCATCGGCACAACACTTCCTCATTACCTTCCCCACTAAGATATGAGTGGCAACCTTCACAACGGGGTCACAAATACTGGATATAGCGTATCCACACAGCTTCTTCACAAGTTTAAACTTTTCTTTCATTAATTTTGCGAGAGCCTACTCACCACCTTTTCTGCCAAATAACATGGTCGGATTCTCTCTTATATATGGTAATCGCATTATCTGGTGAATCGACCTATCCGTGATGGTTAGCGGGTCCTCCAGCCACAAACCCCCATCATGCACCAAGCACAATAGCTGCTTGATGACCAAAACTGTCACCGGGTTGCAGTTGTAGTGTGACACCCAAAGCAAGTTGAGCAACCATGTTTTTTCTACTCCCTTGAGCCATCTACGTGGCTTCAATGTGGTCATTCCCATATTCATACCAATGATGTGTCACATCAGCTACTTGGAGACTAGGTGTGGGAAATTCTCATGGTCCAACAAGTCCCAGTCTTCAAGTTTCATCAGTGGCACTTGTGCCAAGTGTGGAATGTTGAAAGCAATTTTATCTAGCAGTAGAGGGGTTTGCAGGGGAGTCTTACTCTCATTGATGTCCTACAAAACCTTGGTCTTGGGTTTGCATGGAGGGACATACTTCGGCAACCGAGTAATAGGGTCCGCACATTGGGTTTCAACTTCCTCCACTTCAACTCCCCCATCCTTATTCTCCATCGGCATGTCTTCAGTGTCTTCCTCCTCCAGCTCTAAGTTTATGGCCTTGCCTTTCTCCTGTGCAGTGGGTTTTTGTTGGTTTCTCCTTCGCGATGCACGCACCATATAGCAGGATAATTTCCTTTCTTATCTTTCATGATATATTTGGTGGGGGTCAGCTTTAGTCTCGGTGCTCTCAGTGATTTAGGGACTTCAGTGAGCACCTCAGCGACCTCTAGGGTAACTACTTCTACCTCCATCTCAACTTCTGACACTGATTCTTCTCCTTCAGTATCTACAGCTTCTGTGGGTGCCAATATGATTTTATGTATGAATTCTTGTGTCTCCTTTGGCAATGTCTCAAATAATTTACTAGCTATCAAAAGCTCATAGTGCTCATGATTCATGTGTGCCTGAGAGCTCAACAACTAAATTCTCAAAATTCCAAGTGTCTTTTGCTGGACAACCACTATTAATTTATATGGCATTTTGAATTCAATTCCGTCCATTCCCCCCAAATTCGGTTCATTAATTCCAGATTAGTAGTAGATTTTACAGGATTTGAGCCATAAATTACATCTTAAATGTTGTCCACCTACTCCATTTGGCTACATTTCAATCGTCAAATCATGAACAATGACTTTAACGGTCACTTTCCACCTGGCCTGCGTGATTTCTCCCTGGGTAGCACAGCTCCCTTCATGCTACTGCAAACCCTATGACACTTCCTTGCTTCACACAATCTTCCAATCGTGAAGCTCCCCAACCCAGGTAGTGTATTTTATAGTCTCACGGCTCCTTTCACCTGCCTGGAGTGCTAAGAGTTTGCTACCTTCATTTAGTCACATGGCTAGACCACCGGTGTATGGATTCAATCGACTGCCATCCACCATTCCTGGAAAGGGATCTCCATTCAATTTAACCATTTGTATTTCTCCTCCTCCGTAATATCCTTAACGACATAAGGCCCTAACCAGTGCATTTTGAATTTCCCTCGAAATTTATCAAACTTGTTATCATATAACAAAACCATGTCATTTTCCTTAAAAGTGCAAAGCTTAATATGTCGATCATGCCATGCCTTTTTGCTCTGCTTTTGGACATGTTGGTGAAATCCAGCTAGAAATCTCTCTTCCTCAAGCTCATGCAGTTGTGCGAGCTTTCCTCTAGGGCTTTGCAATCCATCATTCCTGTGAGCACCACTATATGTAGACTAGGCACAATACATTCCATAGGCATGATTGCTTCAACACCATAGACAAGCCTAAAGGGAGTTTGTGCAGTCAACTTCTTGCATGTCACTCTATAAGCCCATAGTGTTGTAGGTATGCGTAGGTCCCAATCACTTCGCTGAGAATTGCAAACTTTGGTCGCGCATCTCTAAGCACTTTATTGAATGCTTCCACCGTCTTGTTAACCTGCAGGTGATAAGGTGTACACTTCTGGTGATATGCCTAAAATTCCTCCGTTAGTACATTGATCGTCTCATTCAAAAAGTGCGTACCATGATCAATCATCCAGACCTTTGGACATCCAAATTGCATTAGTATATGTTGAAAGAGGAACTTCGTAGCAGTTGCGTCTGTGTAATCCTTCATAAATTGTGCCTCTGTCGAATGAGTCAAATGCTCCGTTGCAGTGATAATGTACCTCGCTCTTGTCTTTCCTTGGGGCTAAATGGGTCCCACAAAATCTATTACCCATTTCTCAAAGGGTTGCAACATCATATGTGGATTTAAAATCATCTCATCCCTCCATGATGGTCTACCAGTTCTTTGACATACATCAAATGCCTTGCAATATGCTTTTGAGTCCTGATGGAGGTTTGGACACAACAACTCTACATGTAGAATCTTCTACGTAATCACTCTTCCTGCATAATGTCCTCTTGTGGCATCTCAAAGAGTGTCCACAAGGATGCTACTTCTTTCAAGCTCAGGTACATATTGTCGCAATATCTCATCACACCCCATTTTGTATAGATTCCCAACTATGACAAAGAAATCTACTATGTGCACCACTAATTGTTTCCATTGCTGGACAGTGTATCCTTCTGGGGAAGTTCTAGTCATGAGGAAGTGTATTATATCCTCAAAATGACCATCCGCGATGTGCACTAAAAATAGTTGCATGTCAGGAAATCCCTCCTCCAAATTAGTGGGATCTTCCCCTGTTTCAATGCGCAATAGATGGTCTGGTCCTGTGTTCAGCTGTCTAGGCTTCACAATAACTTCAAAATCATATTCCTGGAACAATAACAACCATCTATAGATTCTGCCCCCCAACACAGGCTTACTGACCAGGTATTTCAGTGTGGAATGATTTGCATACATCTTAAAATGGCCTCCTAGCAAGTAGTGCCTAAGCTTCTGGAGCACATATACCATAAGCTAACCCTTCATGCTCGATGGTGGAATAGTTCTTCTCTACCTTGGAATAGTTCTTCATTTGCTCATCACTCTTACCTACCATTCGCATCTTCAGCATCCCAAATCAAGTTTTCATCATTCTTCTACATTCTCACTAATCATCAAGGCTTCACTTGTGCATACCCCACCACCTTGCGGGCATAGCTCACAGTGCCCAGTCCAATGCTTGGAAGCGCTACTTTTGTGGTAACTCCCTCTCGAATGCATCCAAAAAGATATCTACATCATTCAGGTCATCATACGTAAGCATATTTCTTACCTCTAACGACACACAATGCAACGATTGGGTCATCATGTTACAACTCGGTGTAGTTACTTCATGTAACCTATTCTTATAGTTCTCTAACTCTTCATCAAAGTCCGAGGTGTAGAAACTCTCATGATCCCATGTAATTCCTCCATTTGTGGTGGGTTTCACCAAATCCCGGTCTTGTGCTATTATCTTATAGATACAGTATAGATTGTCATCACTCTCATAATCGTGGACTCGTTCAGTATAGCGTGATCCTTCAGTAGGATCTAGGGGTACTATTACACATAGTGATTTCATCTCAAATATCATCTTTTGCTTCTTTAGGTTGATTACCCCATTCATATTAGTAGCCTAATCAATTCCAAGGAGGACAGGATATGGGTTGTTGTCATCCACAATTTCTATTACTTAAAAATCATCCAGTGTGCTCACACCCTCAATATCTATAGTCACCCCCTGCAGCTACCCCATGGGGATGATCTTCTACTGGTTCGCCATCCTGAGCTGAATTGGAGAGCATTGTAGCATAGGTCTCCCCATTCGTTCCCAAGTCTGCTTTGTTAGGACGTTCGCACCTGATCCCAACTCCAAAATAGGTTGATCCATTTCATACTCTCCTATGTATGCAATCAATCTCATCTCCCACCCCGTTCATGTTTTATGCTTGCCAATTTTTTGCACTATGCGCAACTCACTCATGGTGTTTCTGACGCATCTATTTATAAGCTCTTGTAAGCCCTTCATAGCCTTACTATCGAGCAGTAACTTCACACAGGTCTCCAGGAAAGTTGTAAGCATAGAAGGGTCCATCCCTTGATCAGGCTTATCCTTGCATATTGAAGTGGAGGCCTCAGCGAAGCTCTTCCTTGCTTCCATGAAGGTTTCACGCGTGTGCTCCAAATCAAACACAATTTCCTTTGTTGGAGCTTTGCAAACCCATGTATTGTCTTCTAACTTCTTCACCTTGTCAAGTCCTATTATAATTCCACTTCGGAGCATTATATTCACATTCGGATCCTCTTTGCACGGCTCCTACCTCATCATTTGTAGATTCTAAGTAGGTTGCTATTGTAGAACCCCTTTGTTAGGTATCCTTGCTATCAATGTACGATAATCTTCCATTTCATGATCAAACAGAGTGTAATACTTGCTCAGCGGATGTGTTGGGTTAGTACAATCATGGGCATAATGTCCTAGTCCTCCATAATTGTAGCAAATCAACTGTCCCCGACATCTTCTAGGTCCTCCTCCACCTTGGCCTCATCTGCACTCCTAAAATCCAGTCAGTGCCATCCCCGCGCTCTAGTCAGGGGGCCGTGTTTTGGCCTGGACCCTATAGACAGGTGTTCTATCCATCATCAATTTGTAACTTATGTAGTTATGCTCATCATGCCCTACCGACCTACAAAAGTTGAAGAACAGTTGATGTGATGTCTGTACAAACTTTTGGAATAGATGACAATTATTCATGCCATGTTTTCATGCTATCTGACAGATAGCGCACCATAGCACAAGCCTCGCACTTGGTCTTACTTGAGCTTTCAGCCTTAAGGGCATCGGCCCTCCTCCTGCTAGGTAGTTTGCAAAGACTGGGCAATGGTATTTGTCATGCCCCTTACCATTTCATTTCATACACCATAACTCTTCACGCACCTCTGGTCGAACTATTTTTCCATGTTTCATGGTTTGCATCTCAAGGAAAAGATTTTTCAGCTGCACATGGCTCTACTAAACCCCCAAATTTGGATCTTAAATCGATGTTTCATGCAACCTCATTGCAGTCTCCAAGGCCTTTACCTCAGTTTTTACCTTTTGTTGTGACATCTCAACCCTTAAGTGTGGCAAGAGTGAAGCCACCAACCACTCACGATGTTGTCTGTCTGTTAGGTTCACGTTAGCTTCGCAGATTGTACACTTCAACCTATGATCGAGTTCCCAAGGTCTCCCACCTAGTTGCATCATGGTTTCTTTGAACCCTACAAGAGAATGTGATTTAGATTTAGGCCTACTGAATTCTCTATTTAGTGTTGTCTAGATGTTTGCCACTCGAGTGTTCGTGTTATCATTAGCGTACTTGATATACCAGGTTAGCACGTGATTCTACAGAGCGCTAACCAATTTCACCTGTTTAATGTTATGATCTGTAACACCCTGAGCTTCCCATACAACTTTTATGATGAACCAGAATTAGTCTGGGTCCTCATTCCCCAAGCCTTTGAACAAAGGAAGATTCACCGAATTTTCCATACTGAACTGTGGTGCAAGTCGAGGTGGTATGGGTGGAGTCACAGTTGATGGTGGTGAAGTTGGAGGTGGTGTGGGTGGAGGTGGTATTCGTAGGAATCCTTGCCTTATTAACTAACTATCACTTTGTACAGAAACCTATGCTATTCCCTCTTCATCACCTCACGAAGATGTATTTAGTGGACTATATTCAAGACCCTTTTTCCTTCGTTTTTGCAAGTTTTTCTATTTCGCATAGCTCTAAACATCAAGGTAGCTGCATAACCCATTTTTCACACGATAAAATTTTAATCCAGTTATTCAAAGATTTCACATACTTACCTCGCGGTCCTTTGAAAAAGTGTTGCTCCACCTGGATGTATCTGACTGAGGTGTCGACTGCAAATTCATTTACAAATCCTCCTATGACATGATCGAGCCAATGATCAAAAGCAAGGACGATCTTATTTTCCAATGCTTTCAACCTTCACACTAGCTCTGGTGTCCACACAACAAGGCAGTCAAGTTTCCACCTTGCTTGGCTATATGCTAGCTTTGCGATCCACTCATATAGCTCAATTGGAAAGGACCAGAAAAATATCTTGGGGATCTCTATATAAAGGTACCTGTATAGCCATGGTTCCTTTTTCAGTCACGGGTTTTTGTTTTCTTGTTCCGCAAATTCATGGATCTTCCTATCCAACTAGTCTCCCATCTCTTTCTTAGTCAGATTCCTATGATACGACATCACACAACTCTTATGTAGATTCCTGTCTCGGCAACAAAGCCATTTGTTGGCTTGAGGGGCCCTGACCTAGGTTCAACATTAATTAGCCAAACAAATCCCTACACTACTAGCCCATTTAGCATTAGTCTACAGATCACAGACTAAAGTCTCACCCAAAGCAGTATGGGAGGATGATGGAACTAAGTTCCCGCACCTTGAGATGGTCATGATGTTGTTTTATTTCCTTTATTCCTGCCTTCATGTAGGTCACTTCACTCTAGGGCTTGCCAGATGAGCCCTCTCTTCCGGCCTTCAATACATCCATGAAAGGATATAGATGACCTTCGTGCAGCCCTAACCCTCGATCTAAACTCTTTCACGCTGCTACGGCAGTGTTCCGTGCAGATTCCTAAACTAGTCTAAGTGTCTTACTTATCTCATTAGATAATCACAGTTAGTATTGTGTAAAACAATATCCTTAATTATGTTTAGTTATCCAGTGTAAATGCATTTATTCGGGGATCATACAACCATTAAAAAGGGAATTCATACATAAAATGATAAGGTGCATTAATCGGAAACAAAGACTCATAATTGTAGAATACTCTTCTTTGTTGATATTTCCAAGTAATTATAGACTCTATCCACCTTGCGCACATAGTTGCAGTGTTCCAAGCACTCAGTTGCAGACTTCTAGCCTAGGCCTCTGTGCACTCAGTTGCGGACTTCTAGCCTAGGCCTTTGTGCACTCAGCTGCAGAGCCTCTACCTACGCTACGACCTAAAACTTAGACTTCTTACTTCAGAGCTATCACTCTCTTAGATTTCTTAATCATTGACTGACTCCTAAACTATTTAGACCTTAGCTCTTTTTATACAATCCTATGGTCCGTAGACCATGGGTAGATCTCTTACATCCAACTTTAATTTAGAAAACTAAGGGCAGACAACCATTTAAGAGTTATGACACCTAGGTGCTCTGTAACCACAAAATGTGGATTCTTTACAATTTTATTACAAATTTTGACTCGAGCATGGCTTTTAGCCCCAAAACTACCCTTTAGGGGATCCCGTTCCCAACATTTTCTAATGGAGAATGGTATTTTAAATGCAACGGATGAAGGTAGGGTACGACTATCTGACTTGTCAACATGAAAGAAAATCATATGACTGTCTTGAGGATCCATGGAACCCAAGGCAGATAATAGAGTTGTCCATTGGGATGGGCATGTCCAAAGGACTTCCACCATGCATTGACATGGCAACAAGAGACTGTGCCAAGTCATCTACTATGTTATATGTATGGGCGTCTTTGGTAGAAGCAACCTTTCAACGTAATAGATCTTTGTGGATGATGGGAAAAACCTCGACCTTTGGATGAGGGATACGTAAGGTACCATCTCATAGTGATTTAGGATCAGTGGAAACTTTGCGTTGGGAATCAGTCACTAACTTAGTGGGTGGCTTGTCAGATTAGGAAGATTGAGTCTAAAGGTTGACTTTCTCAGTATTGACCTCATCATAATTCATCATAAAAGTTTGATGACCATGGTGTCTAGATGGTGGATTTAGTTGAGTTTCCTGACCTTATGTGTAGTGGGTAGTTATATATCCTTGATGAGCAAAAGGATTGGTAAGCACTATCAGTTTAGATGAAGCAGAAGGGGAAGGAGGAGAAATGGGCTATGATCCTCGAGAAGCTGCTTGAGGTTCCCATACTTTCCTCATCTAAGGTAAAAGGGTATTACCATGGGCATAGTTACCATATATGCCAAAAAATCATGAGGTTTGTTTGTACAAAGACCCTTGTTTTTCTTGGGTTGCATGATTAGGAGGAGGATCCTAAGGGGCTTTGGGTGGAGGACCCTAGTTGTCCTTATTACCTTGAGGTTGTTGGTTCCTATTACCCTTTCCCTTGTTCCTTTTCTTGGAGTTAGGGTAATTGGGTCCACTTTGTTGACCATACACTTGTCCATGCCGAGGAGGTGGTTTCTATGGTAGAGGCAAACCAAGCATGGGGGGATCAAGCAACATTGGGATAAACAGGCAGTGCAACAACTAGCCCTGGAATTTACTGATGTGGATTGGGTTATGTATATGGTTTGTTGGGACCTGAATAAGAGTTTCCTAGTAGAGGATTGGGGGACAGATAATTGTAGGTGGAACTGGTCCCTCCTTGAGGCGGACCATAACTCAGCTAGGGTGGGTGTTATAGCTCCAAATCTCACCATTATGGTTTGGGATGCTACAATCATGGCCTAGGGCAACCGCTCCTTCCAGACCTGGTCCAAAATCTAAAAAACAGTGTTTTATTCCTTGTACACGACATTGGCCTGAGTTAAACGCATGTATACGCAGGTTCATACATACCCAACCCGCGTATATGTATTAAAACACTTAAAAAAATATAAAACTCCTTATTTTCGGGCGGAGATCGCGGGTTTTACCTGCTGATCACCTGTTAGTGCCCGTGGCCTCAACTTTCCCCAACCAATTCCTAACTAAAAAACTACTTTGGAATTGGTATAAAAAGACACCTAAGGGAAGGCCTAAAGGAGGAGAGAGTATAGAGAAAGGTTATTATACCGAGATTTCCCCCTGATCAGGTCTGAAGACCCTTGTGCCCTCTGAACTTCCCCCATCTTGTAGAGGAAACCCTTGTTTCGTTGTGATTTGATGTTCATCCCTTAGTCATGACATCTTGGAGTGAGTATTGGAAGGTGACCTACTAGAGGAGCGCTAATTAAAATCAACTAGAACTGTTTTATTTTAAGTTAATTGATGAAGGAAGGCATTAAGGCATCCTTCATCAATCTAGCGCAAGTGTAACCCGTAGGCCAATAATGTGGAAGGAATCGGACGAAGAAGAATGTAGTAACCGAACCGAGGTACGTTTCCGGCGTACACAAGATGTAGCTAGCGCACGGCAGAAACCCTCTGAACCAACCAATAATCAAAGATGACACAGAGGCGGGGTATCCACCAATAGGGTCAAATGGAAACCAAGGTACCGCACGAATCCCAATGTGTGATAATGTAATCTGACGTCGAACACAAGGGAAACCACTCAGTCAAAGACCCATGATACTGATCGATGCTGAGCGCAAGGTAACCTATCAATAATGAAAATAGGGCCAGGGTACAACTCTAGGCCTGCCCTCAGAGCAAGATTTCATCGTCGATAAGGACAAGACCCGCCGGCAAGAAGTCATTGGGGACCTTCTCAAACCAGCACGAGTAAAGGACCAAAATAACTGATGTGATGTAAGACATGACACTGACAACTGGGATGGCCGACTGAAAAATGAGTCAAGAGACACCACAGACAGGTCGACTCAGGCTAACTTCCCTTGAAAAAAAGCACGACTCAATGTGACTATGGCAGCATATGATGAATCTGTATAAGTTCGTCATTCAGGAGGCATGAACGAACCCTCCATATGATTGGAAGAGGTAACCAATCGGGGGAGAACTGACTCGATAACAATGGTTATGGAGAACCTAAGTCAAACTAAATCCCACCCAAACGGAGGAGACTTTGCTTTGAGTGCTTTGTTCAAGGGCGACACGACTGACTCTAGCTGCCAATAATAGGTGGAAATACTGTCCCGTTCCTGCTCTTTTTGGAATATTTAATTTTTTTGTCTTTTTCTATTAAGCTCGAAAAAGAATAAAAGAATGCTATGGTATAATGGACAAGGACGAGTGTCGGTGAAACAGATGATCTAGTTCCTGGGAGGGGAACTTTCCTATGCTCAATGCAGGGAGGCGAAAACTGGTCGGTGACACTCAAAGGTATGTCCTTTCCATGGATCAAGGTATGTCAAGTTGCAGAGGTTAAAAGGTATGCAAGGTTGATTTTTGCAGACGTCATGGTCGAAAGTTGGCTTAAACACGAGTCCAGTGAAGCCGGCTCTAGGCCAAAGGTGCAAATGGTCAACATGCAGTGCAGCAGTACAACTTAACACAAAGGAGCCTCTAGGGTATAAGGCCAGAACGAAGCGAAGAAGCTGAGAGGAATGAGTCTTCAACGCATAAGTCATGGTGGGACTACAGAGGACTCCCGAGCCTACACAAATGAAGTAGCATGGGAAACAAATGTCAGTGAGGTGCTAACTACGATGCCCATGTAAAGGATGGCTCTACCATCATGTCATGATTTAAAAATCGGCGAGTGAAGATGGTTTATGAACCATAACATGATGGGATCGTCCCTATGGCAGATGTATCGACTGATGGAGGCCAGCATGCATAATGCAATGGAATAATGTCCCTAACCTATATGCCAGTGAAAAAATGATACCTGCCATGACGGGTCAGCAGTCATGGAACCGTCTCGAAAAAGTCGAAAAATGTCCAAAATGTCCTGAAAAGCAAACCATTCTCGACACTGCAAGCTCCCAAGTTAAAAGTCACATGAAACCAATCAAAATAAAATTTTGAAAAAATTTTGCATTTTCAAAACTTATAAATACAATTTTGGCCTTAACATTGTTACTGTTCAACTTGGAGAGCAAATATTTGGAGCAAAAGGAGCAAATTCTTCGTACGTCGATTTCGACCGTTCAAATCCCACAAAATCTTCCAGGTAACCCTTATCCTAGACTTGCAATGCTTTGTGATTGATTTTAAGTTTTTTGATTGATGTTTCACCGTTAGACTATTAACTAAGTTTTCGCTGCGGCGTATACGCGGGTTGGTAATGTGAAACCCGCGTACACGCGGGCCCTATACGCGACTGTGTATACAGTAACCCGCGTATACGACGCGAGCTAAATTAAATGAAAACTAATGGATGAAAGCTCAATTTCTTTTCAGGATGACAATCACATGGCGTGAAAGGGAACATGCAGCGGTTGATAATGAGGTTATGAACGATCCTCAAGC